>JAQIXA010001990.1:0-20474 GCA_034699045.1 Nanhermannia cf. coronata Gr-Ori-00579 | reverse complement strand
TTCAGTTCGTCCGTCAAATCGCATCAAATTTCTTTCTGCGTTTCGAACGTACGTCAAGACGCAAATTGGTTTTCAATACGTTCGAAAAAATCGCATGAAAAATCGCTGACGGACGTAAAATCGCATCCATTGAAAACTAACGGTAACATGTACAAAAGTAACTGAGAAAAGTGAAGGTTGTAAGTGGGAATGGGAATATAAAAATATAAACCAAACATAAAGTGCGTCGTAGACCTAGCAGTATTAATTGTAAGTGTTTAGAAATTTAATAGTTTCTTCCTTAGACCTTGCCTAACTTGTAAATCTAAAACTTCTTAAGCTTTTATTACTAATGTACCTAGTATCATACTATATGTACATATTTTCTTTTCGTTCTTTACAATTTACAGATAAAGTACCTTGGTCTAGGTAGAAAAATATTTTGCCATGACCCTGCAAGGCTTATCTCATATTATTGTACAAAAACAAATTTTATGGGCTAATCCTTAATTTCTAGGCTGAGACTTGTTTTCGTCAATTTTACAATTTTGTTTGTAATCTTAAAGGTAGTAGGTATTATATTATTCTTCAGAATTCAGTCCTTGGGTCTTTTATTTTTATATAAACTAGAAAAATAAAATTTGCAAAATGCAAACTATAAAGATTAGAAATAATTGAAAATTGAAAATTGTAATGAACACATATCTAACAGTAAGTTTTCTGACAATTTTGATTTCAACTGAATTTTGAGAATAATAGGCAGTTATAAAATTATAATAATTACTACAACATACTCTATATCGGTATAAGTACCTACCATAGTTAGTTAGTGATATGAGTATATAATGTAAGAAGGTTTATAAAAGTTAAAAATAGATTGAAAATCAGAAAAAATTTAGTCAGTTTCGGTAGTATACTAGTTAATCCGGAATACTTACTTTAGACATATACAAAGTAGCAAAAGAACGCAAGAGTTCTTGCTTCTCAAATCTTTGTTGGGCAAATTAATCTCTGACAAGACAAGGGTTAATTCAAAGTGCCAAGTTCCGATACATTACTAACAGCACAACTTACTACTTATACACTCACTAGTATAGTACTATGTAGTACTTATACTAAACTAAATCTAATACGAGTAGGTACTACTAATACGAGTAGGTACTAGTACTACTACTACTTGATTCTAATAACTTTAACACTAACTAGATATACCTACACTAACTATGTACAAAATAATATTGGAAAAAACCAAAAAAAGTAGTAAGTACTTATTAACATTGTTAACTATTTTCTACAGAAAACAACTAGGTAGGTACATATATAGGTAATAAGTAGGGTACTAATAAGATAATGAATATGAATCTTTTACTAACGACTTATACAAGTACTTGTACACAATACTTTATGTAAATGAAATGATGAGAATGGGAAATTAATTTTTATTGAGGATGCCTTATTTCTTATATTATCTGTACTTACTGTTCCATTACTAATAAACATTTTATTTTTTGTCTAATTGAGTTTTTTATTTAAATTCTACTTAGGTAATTTATTTTTCTCCTCAAAGTGCCAAGTACTAATTAATTAAATTTACAAACACTTCTTTAGGCTAGGTGTAAAAGGAAAGAACGAGATACTACTATATTAACTATTATGACTATGCAGTAGGCAGTAGGGAATAATCTCAAATCTTAATCTATTTCTCCCCAAAGTTTAATAAGAATGCTAGGTAAGTCATAAAAAGTAAGTTTGTAACGAAAAGTAAATGTTTAATTTACAATCTTTCTTTTCTTTCTTTTTATTACGTATTTATATTGTTTATTAGGATTATGTAGGTATTTAGAAGAAGGAAAAATAAACAATTTCCATTATTGAAAAATTATTTCTATTATACTGTATATATAATGCAAAATCCAATGCAAAATGTAAAAAGGGCCCTTAACTTAATTAATAAAACATCCCTTATTTCCTTTAATTTGGGACAACAATACTTATATAGCTTAATTTTATAGGTATGCGAATAAAATATGAAAAATTCATTAATAGTAGGTAGTATAGGTTCCTACTTTTTAGTTAATAGGTGTAGGAGTTAATAGAAAATATGTGGGTTAAGTTAAATAAGAAATTCGGTTTGATTACATATAGAAGTAAAAATGAAAAAAGAAGAAGCAAAAAACTACTTACATCCATTAACTGGTGGCCCTAAATCTGCATTAGGAGGTGTGTAGTATGAGGCAGCTGTCTCCATGAAACAAAAGGAAAAACATAGTAGAGCAACTAGTAGTGTTGATAAAGTTAAAAGAGAAGCAAAATCTCCGTTGCTTCCGACTCGTATCCTCTTTCTTCTCTTGCTACTAATAAGGGACCTTTGTTTCTTTGGCTTTTTTGTTTGAAGACAATCTTGAATTTCTTCATCCTCTCGACTTCTCGGAGGAAGAGGATAAATGTCATTTGTCTCCGTCATTTTGGTCATTTTGGTGGTGTCATCAACAATTGATGATTATTTTTTCCCCGTCTTTTTCTACTTTTTTTCTTCACTTTCTCGGAAGCAACTTTGTAATCTTTGGCTGTAATCACAACAAACAAACGAATGAATAACTTGAAAAACAAACTGATTTTTTGATATAGTTTATATAGGGGGACACGATTTTCTCTCTTGATTACATTTTTTTATTAAATGTACAAAATAATAGTAATCTTCATTTTTCTCGGCGAGTTTTTATCTCTGAGAATCGGTTTAGTGTGCATCAGGTCTAGTAAAAAAGCCAGTTTGCCACGATCTGTAAATAAACAAAAGAAAATAATTAGAATTCAGTTAATTAAATTAACATGTTTACATTTACTTATATGCTAAATCATAAATCTAATTATAAGATGCAAAGATCAAATGCGTACAAATTTTTTTCTTAACCTATTTCTGCTATTTCAATTCTGGCTAATTAATAAAGCACAATTTAACAAACAAATAATACATTTCTACAAACTGCATAATATTCTTAATTTATATTTACGAACATAATATAAAGGTTTGTACTTACCCTTACCCTATGTATTTCTAAATATAATTAATACCTATTTATAAATAGATTTAAATTTTTTACAAGGATCGGATCATTTAAAAGTAAATTGGATTTTTAAACCGATCCAAAATGTAATAAATTGTTTAAAAAATGGGTATTCTTTTCTGCTATTTTTTATAGGGACTGAATACCAACCAAATAATATCTACAAAACGCATAGATGTACGAAGTACGGAACAAGCAAGCTATGGTAAATTTGAAATCACAATCACTACTCCCGAATATTTCTTTTTTTATTACAAAACCTAACGAACCAGTTTTAAATATAGTTTTTAACTAATTGTAAATTCAAAAAAATTATTTTAAAAATAAATCATTTCTAAATTCTTTTGTCTAGGTATTAGGTAGTATATAAATCTTTCCAATATTACTGTTAAAATATGCTTTCTTGTTTCGAAGAACAAGGAATAAGTTAAAGAGGTTCTAATATCTAGTATATCCTAGTATATCCGTTCCGTATTAGAAATATAACTGGATAATATTATGGTAAAATCCAATTAAAATCGTTCAAATGTTGCAATTTATCTTAAGATAATCTATTTATCTCTCAAACTTTTACGACTTTTTTCATCTATACCCAGTAGGTAGGTACTAGAGTATCAAAAAAATCCTTATTCTTAAGTTTCAGTTTCAATTCATTGTACCCTTGAGATGAGTTCAATCCAATTGACTGTCAAATTGAAATATATGCTTGCGTAAAATTTAAAATAAACCGAATTTTACCCCTTGTTAGGTTCCCCAGATTTATTATATAAAAAACCAATCCAAGTTAGGTAATCAGAATTTTTCCTTCACTTTTTCTACGTCTTATCAAAACAATTATCGATCCACGAAAATTTGAACTTTACTTCTCTAGAACTCGAAACTCTATTTTTAAACAATCACTACAACTAATAGTTATCAACTAAATTAAATCATACCAAGCAAACTCAAAAGTCGATAAAATAAGATAATAATGTACTACTGTAACTGTATTATCAATTATCAATAAATAGTGTCCCTAATATAAGGTATAGGAAGGATATAAGTAGGGTACCTTATTTATAACTTATAAAACAAATACCTAGTAAATTACTTGTAGAGCTTACTGATATTTACTAGTAAAATCAGAAAAAATTTTCCTTCAGCCTCTGTCTGATTCTGACTGTTCTAATTTCAGACTTCAAATGATGTCCTAACCTTTTACAATATTAATAATAATTTATAGTAATTAAGTAATTAAAAAGTCTACAAAATACAGCAGCAGGCAGCAGTAATAGATATATATAAAATAAAAATATGATTTAATTGACATGATGAGGGCATATAGGCCAAGCCTGAAAGTCACCCATTACTAAATTGATTTTATTATTTAGTATGTTAGTATGATAAAATTCTTAATACATTACATTACTAACTTACTAACAATCATGGCCACGAAAAATAAAATGAACAGGCGAAAAAGGTCTTGAGCATTTAGTCACCTCAAATGAACTCATCAATACAATTTCAGAGATACAATATTTTAAGATACTTTAATGTATTTAAATGTTCACTTTATTATAATGAAGATTGCGTCCTTACTATTTTATAACTTATCTTTAATATTGGTTTATCAAATAATACAGATTACATAGTATTATTACAGTAGTAAGTAGTAAATATCATATAAGTAGGTAGTCATTATATGTATGTATACTTATTAAAAAAATAATTTGCTGATACTGATAACAAAGTTCAGATATTCATTTATTCATTTTATTAACGCTGGTGGTTAGTAAAGTAGTAGTAAGTATGTATCTATCATATCATCGTAGTATAGCAATATGTTTCAAGTTAGTTCTTTCTTACAAAGTATCTGTTTAAAGTGTTTTCGTAGCTCTCTGTATAATTTAAATTTTTTTCAAGATAAGATTGAAAACATGAGAGCTAAAGTTAAGGTTAAAATTAAAGTATAATTTTCAACATTAGTATTTAGGATATAGGATTAAATCCAAGACCCAAGATATCAAAAATCTCTCTTCTCAACAACAACTTTATTATTAGAATAAAAAATCCAAGTCTAACCAAATGATGTAGGTATGTATTACAAAACCTTAAAATACTCATCATATTCACTAGTCAAGAACAAGAATATTCTTTTTTATCAACTAACACACTCCTATTCATCCTAAACGCAAAATATACCTATACCTTAAACTACTACATATAGATAGTATAAATTAAGCAAGAAAATCTAATACTATCACCATTGAAAATGAAATATCGGTTTTCAAAAAATTACCTAGCATAGTGTCTTGTCTAGTACTAATAAGAAGTACATTCGAATTATCTAGATAAGTAAAAATATTATTGTGGGTCGTAGTGTTTAGGATATTTAAACTGAAAAAGAATACCCAAAATGCTTCATAAAAATTTTGCTAATAATAAAACTAGTGCATATCAAATAATTTATAAAATCAAGATTTACCTTCTTCAGTTTACAATACTTTAGCAATTAATTATTTTATGGTTGTGGAATGTTTTAGTTTTAGTGCAATATTTACTAATACATACTACTACAAGTATTCATTTCGTATGAAAAAAAAATCATTAGAATAAAATGTTTTATTTTTATGAATTACTTATTTAAAATTTACTCATAATTTCTAGTTTACCTTCTCAAAAGAATTTCCGATATTATTAAATAGGGTAGGGTAGGGTAGGTACCTACTGAACCTAGTACCTACACTTATTAAACTCCTTTATTCTCAATATAATTTAACACTACTACCTACATATTAACAAAATTAGCTTAAAATTTCAACTTTACGATCTTCACTTTTCATTTTTTTAAAAATTATTTCAGATATACTTTGTTACAGGTAGATAAGTAGAAAAACACTGATATTTCAAAACCTTGCAAACAATTTGGTTTTATTATTTCAATTTATGTATTGATACCGTAATTCACCTACTTATTCAAATCTCACGAGAAAAACAGCTTAGGCAGTATAGAAATAAATTGTATTTATGTATGTTGTGTGTAGGCAACAGTAACAAGTAAATAGTACCTTGCTCTATCTACAAAATTCTATTAAGTTAAATTGTACAAATAAATGACTCGATTTAGATTTAACTAACACATTATTATTATTCACAAAGATAATATAGTTACTCACTTTCATTTATTTATCTTTAGGGTTTTTATTAGAAATTTTGTCAACCAAAAAACAGAAAAGAAAATACAAACTACAACTTTTTTGTTATTCGAATACATACAACCATATGGGAAATATTAAAACTTTCAATTAAAATCAATGTGAAAAAAGAATTTTATATCCCTAATCCTAATGGATCTTTAACTTACAATCAAATTATTCTGTGCAAATGCATATTTATTTAGGTAAAACTATAAGTTAATTTGTATGAGCAAAAACAATGCACAAAAGACCAGTTCAAACAGAAGTTTTTCTCATTTTTTGCAATACACGGTCAACTTGTAGATTTTTTTTAATTTTAGTGAACGACTTATAAACAGGATTTAGTTTTTTTTTTGTTTTTACTAGTTGTACCTAATTGAATTGATTTCGAAATTCGAAACCTAGTTTCAAGTTTAAAACTTACTTTAATAATTTAATAGTAACAACAATAATGTATTACACACACTACACGACTACAAGACAATTTCAGTTAAACTCGATGCAAATTTATGTAGGTAGTTAAACATAAAAATGGCAATTTACAATTCAAATAGGTTTAAAAAGGTGTTTAAATAAATGGAAACCAATAGGCTATTATAATTTTCTTTATCGATAGATATGTATAGTAAAATACTTATACAGTATTCAGTATATAGTATATACCTACATGTAAATGTAAATAGAATGTATTATCGATTTGAATTGCAAATAAAATAACCTATCTATCTATCAGTACCTATTTAATATCTCTGCCTATTTTTTTTACAAAGTTTTAACATTTTTTAAAATAAGTAAATGGTAATAGGTAATCGGTAATAATCCAACAAATAGTTGTTGCCGTTTTTATGTTATTGTCAGTCATCTAGATCTATAGTAAACAAAATGAAATAATACAATTGGTTTAGCCACAATGGACTGGCCTAGCTAGAGGTAAAATATATCAACTATTTTAAAAGTATCGTATGTATTTATTTCATTAATGAAATTAATCAGACTTTAATCGGCTACTTATACAATACATTATATTATAAGGTACTTACTTATAACATATACATAATAATTACCTTACCTTTTATCAAGTTAAGGGCTATAAAATAAGTTATGAATTGTTTGGTTTTAGTCAAAATACTTATTTAACAAACTTGCTTTTTTCTTCTACCTAAGTGTATATACAAAAATTACAATGAATTTGAATGAATTGAATTCTGATTTTACTGATAATAATATACCTAATACAATTTTTAAATTTTTATTTACAGTAAGGACACAAAAAATATGATTTCTTTGTTATCACCACTTGCTATCAAAATCAAATGTCAACCATTGTATATTATTAGTTAATGAATGCATAAATTCCTTTTAAATACAAATTTCTATAGGTAATTTATATGAAAAAGATATCAGCGGAAGTTCCTGTACTCGAGATAAAATATAACCTAAATACCATAAAATTTTCTACCTACAATTTCTAACTATAAGTACCAGTAGGATACTACCAAAAATATACATGTTTCAAAATTAAAACTCAATAAATATTTGTCTATGTGAGGTTGAGATTTACATATTAATAACTCTGGTTCATTGATTATTTTGTTGGGGTACATACCTATTACTATTACAATTTAAAATTACACCAACAAACTACAAACTACTAACATAGTAAATAGTAGGGGAGAATTCATCATAGCTATCTACTGCTTTAGCTTTAGGAATCAGGCAGGATAAAATTTTAAAAAAAACACCACAATTAAAACGCAAACCACAAACAACGAATAACAAAATATGTAACCTAATTCATCCCTGGAATACCTAAACCAGAAAATTAATGACATTTTCGTTTTCACTTGTTTTTAAGTTTCAAAATAAAAATTCCAATCCAATAATAAAAATTCAAGTACCCTGCCTAATATTAATATCACAATTTGAAAATATAGACAACCAACAAAACAAGAGACATGAATGAATTATCCTTAATTTTGTAAAATATATATCAATCAGAATTTCATTCATTCATTAACTAAATTTATATCTAAATCTACGTTGCATAAGCTTTTCATACTATGTATATATGTATTATATAGGTAAAAAAAGTAAATGTATAGATAGTAGGTAGAAAAGAAACTGTAGGACTACCAGTAAGTAGTAGGTATCTTCGTTTTTTACTTTGTAAAAAATACAAAGTAAAAGTTAATATTTTTAAAATTGCGAATTTATGATAAGAGGAGTGAAAGGATTTAGGTAACTAATATTTATTTAAACAGATTTGAATTATTTAACAATCGTCAACAACAAAACTATTATACAGTATAATACGAGTACTTTTGCTAGTATGGTACCTATAGTATTATTTTTACTATGCTAGCACATGTTAGGGAACAAATACAATAAATTAGTAAGGTACAAATGGCAAATGTAATAGAAATAGAATGTATCTACTTTTTTCACTACCTAACCGAAAGCAAAAAAACTTTATCTGTTTGTTGTTTTGCATTTTTTCACTTACATAAGGTACTTATATGAGTTTTTATCTTTGACTATACTATGACTATTAGTTGTGAACTACAATGTACACTTTTAGGTATGCCACTCCACTAGCTATTCTATAGGCTATTATGTATGACTATGACTGACTGTAGCTGTAGAAGTACATCACATTTGATTATCAATAACCAAGGCATACAAGTACCTAAATCTGAAATATGTCACTGAAAAAAGATCCGGCATATTAGCTGACGTCAGCACAAAATAGAGTACCTACACCTACCTATAACAATGTTTTGTAAAGATAGATTAGTAATGTATAAATTAAATTCTAGGATTAAGATCTAGTGCTTACTTATGTACTTACATTATGGACATGAAATTTTGTACGCTTCTATTCATAACATTATTACTATTACGATTTAAAATTTAATGTGGTATACTTTAACTTGAGGTATCCTACTTTGTATGTTTTATATTTATAATCTCGAATTCAATTACCTGATCATCTGCTTTGTTTTATTGAAAATAAAAATTTGATAAATTTTTATTTCAAATAAGCGTCGATTGCCAATAAATGTATTAGGTATGTACAATTTTCAAATGGCAAAAAAAATAATCTAATTGTGTACCTTGTGATTAACCTTTTAAAAGGCAAAACAATTTATGGAAAAAAATATAAATAATAAACATCGTTAAAAGAGATTTTTCAGCCATGAAATGAATGTCAATAAGCAATTATTATTGTTAGTAAAGTACCTAGCTAGGTAGATACCCTAATGATTTCAATATCAGATAGGTAATCCTGAGTATTCGCTTAGCTTTCAAGTGTAAATATCCTTATACATATTTATAAAAAAAATTCAAAAACAAAATCATTTTGAATACTTGGTATTCCTACTACTACATTCGTAATTCGTGTTATACCTAACTCAAATGAATAATTTTGTTTTTCAAAATTTGAATTCGAATAAGAATTCAGGAGAATCAAAAACCTTTTTTAAAAATATTCATTTTTATGTTATAAAAGTCATTGCTATTATATTGTTTTAAACTTTCGATATGAGTGAATAACTTGAAAGTAAACTTTCAACTCTTCCAAAAAGGTCGTTAATAAATTACACATGTAAAATAAAAATAAAAAATGACTTGTTTTCCAAACTCAAACATCATAAGCTTAAAAACTTATCGTTAGCTTTAAAAAACTTATAAAAGTTTTACGAGTCCAATAGTTTTTAAGAACTTTTAGGATATTACTAATTATATTAGACAATCATTATCGTAAATGTAAATATAACATAAATAAAGACAAATAATTATGTATAAATAATACTTGAAAAAATATCCTCTCATGAAATCAGTAGAGCGAGAATTCGACAATTCATAATTATAAAATTTTCTAAAGGCATCGTAAGTATTATGTTGAAACTTGTAGCATTGCGTATGAGTATGAGCATATTGGTATCATATGTACCTATAAAGAAAACTTGAAAAATTATGATTAAATCTTTCATTCTAATTCACTGGAGAGTTTCGAAAAAGTAAAGGCTTTGACCCAAGCTTGTATAGAATATCAGTAGCTGAATCCATTGATATATGCCCAGTAAGTAACTATTATGTACCTACCTACTCTATTTCATATTTTATAACATCAAAGTAGGTAATTATTATCAAAGTTATCAAAACTATACTAAATTACTTAAATAATAAGTGTTTAAGTATATAAACAAAGTAATTTTATAGTTAAAAGTACATGTTTCAAGTTTTTAATTAAGGAAGCTCAAGTACTCACTACTCACCAATCACCACAAAAAGTCTATCATATCCGTCTATCTATCAAAACTAGCTACCTACAAACTTACAAGTTCCTAATGTACATTAGCACAGCTCGCAAATTGTGAAATTAAAACAATAAATTTAAGACATAAACACAACATAAAGTTGCAAAATTTTCAGAGTAAACTCTTTAATTATTATTAAGTACCGAATGTGCGTTTATTTGTACAATTAAGAAATTATCCCTGTTCACTTTTTAAGAATAAGAACTGTGCATTTATTTGGATAACGATAAATAGATATAATAGTCAAACCGGCCTTTTTCTATTCAAAACTTTTCTTTCTTGTTTTAAAATTTTATTATAAATTATAAGGCATATTATTTAACATCTCAATTTCTTAGATACCTACTTTTTTAAAAAAAAGTATCTATTGCCTATTTAGTATATAGAACAGAAAACTAAAAATAGGGAACTACCAATACAATAAAATCAAATCTGTGATGTGAATGATAATTGATGTTTCAATTTAAATGAATAATTACGCTACTGCCAATACAATAAAAATAAAACACTTGTGTTGTGAATGCCTATTAAAATACCTTATGTTACATATATCTATTGTCTATGTATTGAATGTACAACCTAGAAAACACGAAGTTTTTTGCCGGCAAGAAAAAAATGCCATTTCAATTAGGTACTATGTTTATGTAGGTATTATTAGATTAGTATTATTAGTATTAGTATTAATACATTTCGCTAATTAGAAAAAGTAAACACTGGTACTTCAAATTCAGCAGAATAACAACTTTATCACAGACTGAAATCAACCAGCCTTCAACTCTGCTTAAAGTTCATTCGATTCTCGCGCAAATAAATATTTAATATGCATACGTACCTTAATAAATACTTACCTAGCTCTATAATATATATAATATCTAAAACACATTATATGAATGTATGTATTTTATTTTATTGATATTGAGATACATAAAATAAAAAATGTATTTTAGCGATATTGATAATGCTATTCTCTTATTATACCACTTTTAAATAAATATAAATATAAATTAGTAGTATAAAATTTATAAATGACAAATGTACATACTTATAAATTAGTACCACTTACTTTATGAAATCTGTGACTGTGATCTCTACAGTATATTTGGAGCTGAGGTAGTACTAATACTAAAATGAAACATATAGATATTATAGGTAGCTAGGTACATATCATAGCTCTAGTTAAAATTGAGAATGATTAATAAAAAATTAACTGCGTAATAGAGAGAATAGATTTCCCTATATGAATATGAATACTTTTTTAATAAATAATTACACCACGAAGTAAATCTATAATCTAAACCTAATATAGGTAAGTTCCTATTCCTACCTATATAAATTAAAATAGGCTAGGCAAGTATATAAGTAATAAGTATGTACATAAGATTTTTAACGTACTTATGGTATTAAAATAAGTAGGGTAGGATACTATTTAATTTATCTAGCTAGAGAATAGTTTAATTACAACTACTACATTGCATATTTGCCTGATTATGTGATATTTTTATTATGCAAATGCACCTACATAATTGTATGTTTAAATTATATGTCTAAAACGTTAAGTTACAGCATAGTATAAATATAGTATTGTCGCAAAATAATTATTAAACTTATTACTATTACTATTATGTATACAGTATACATTATTAATTATTAATTATTAATTATTAATTATTATTAAGATTATTTTAGCCTTATTAAAATATAATATGATAATTATTGATAATATGAGCTTGAGTAAACAATTTACTATTAATCCGCCTCCAAGTCATTATAATTTTATGTTCATAATCATAACCATCAGCATCATCACATTATAATATAATTAAGTTCATAGCAGAAAAACAACTTAATTGAATTGAAATGATAATAATATTAATGTAAAAATTCATTAGTTTTCTACTCATCCTCAATTCACTTAAACTAAGGAACTAACTATCTGTAGTATATGTACAGGTAATACCTATTTACTATTTGCGTTTTATGCATTGTTGTGAGTTGTAAAGTACTAATCCTAATCCTAAGTACCTTTAAGGTATAATATATACCTAATACCTGTACCTACCTACCTACAATGCACTACAGAATTGAGATTGAGCTTATAGTAATTTATGCCATTATACATGAATGTACTTTACTGTACTTATCTTTAGACTTCGTATATCCACTATGAATATGAATAACCATAACTTTATAACAGTGATATGAATGAAAGATCCAATTTTAAAAATACCTAATTATTTTGTTGATCCTAAACTATATTCTTCCTATTTGCTATACAGTATATACTTTGACTCATATACAATAATTATATTGTAAATTGTAATGTATCTGGAGAAAATCCATTAGCACAGACATCAAAGCAATTAATATGCAATGGTAAAACCTTAATTCATTTTTCATTTCTTCGCACTACTTTCAGTAATTTGGTCATTGTTATTATTAAGAAATAACAATAAAATTTCCACTCGTTAAATCCATTATTATTTTTACATTAGGTATTAATATTTATTAGGCAGTATAAAATATATTCTATATTTTCTATAATAATTCTTACTATAATGCAATGCAATGTAAAATGTAAAAACAGTAAAGTAATCAAGTACCTATAAAAAATAAAAAATGAAATAATTGATCGTGATTGAAATAAATAGCAACTTCCGTAATTTAAAACTTACGTAGGTAGCTGATAGGAATTTAGATAGAAGACAACCTAGATCTATTAACAACTCGTAAATTGTAAATTCATAACAATTATAGGTAATTCAATTATATATTACTTGCTAAATTAAGTGAAAAATAAAATACTTGGCATATTTTCCTTCTGGTCATCAGTATCCGCGATTTAAATTCAAAATCAATTTAGGTAATTCTTTTAAAGAGGGTAAAAAATCCTATTTTAATAGAAATAAATGGTTTTAAAATTTAAGTATATGTCAAAATCGGTAGGTACGAATAAGAATATACAGTAGGTATATTATGTCAAATCACAGTAAGTGGAGTGGGTATTCATTATTTTCTATCTAACAAATTCAAAACTCTACCAATTCGATTTCAATTGAAAAATTGCTTATAAATAGATGCTCAAGTATTTGCAATATGAATGCAATGCAATAATATTTTATTTAGAAACCAGACAATTGGCCCTGTTTCAAAAATACCCAGACACTAGATACCGAAAAACTATTAGAAAAAATCGAAATAAAGTTAAATTACCAGTATAGGCTCATTTCATTGCCCCGTGAATATTATTAATGTCTTTAAACTCACATCATCTGAATTTTGAATTATGAACTATGTACCTACCTCGTACATAAGATTAAGATTAGAACTGCCAGTCAAAAATTTTATAGGTAGGTAGGTATCGGAAAAACGCAATTTCAATTTATTCAAATTACCCTACAGGTACAGGCATTATAAAGACAATACGAGTAAAAACGCAAATCACGCAATATTCTAATTGCTCAGAAAATTTCCTTTTATAAATATCAGTAGCACTAAAATTCTGCGTTTTAAAAAGGCATAGGTATTTAGTATCTATTAATATGTTAAATTTTTTTAAACTCACAACACAATAACTAAATAATAGGTTGATATCACCCTTAATACCACTTCAATGCAAACAACTAAAACTGGATTATTATTTTAAGAACCATTAAAAAAATATGTCTGGAAAACGAGATAAATCCTCAATTCGATGAATCAAAAAAAACATTAGATACCTTTAATTACTTTTACTTGCCTAATTACTTTTTTGGGGCCGTATTTACAAAAATATTATACAAGTTGTAAATAAATTATTTTATGTAATAAACAATGTCCCCTCATCAAACCACAAAATTTAAATGAAACAGAAACAGGAGACGATAAATAATTTTCGCCTCATTTCTTCTTAAAAAATAACCACCTACCTGTATAGTTAAATTCTTGTAAAGACATAAAGACGCATAAACATTTTAATTTTCAGCGTTATTTAAATGCAGATTACTGAAACTTTGGCTATAACTTTCATTAGAAGTAATTAAAATTTAAAAATTCGATCCATGTAATATTAGTGATTTAGAGTTGGTAATAAGCAATATGCAAAAGAGACAGGATCTAATGGTAAATGATCATTCAAAACGGATACAAAATGAAAAATATGTCATTTCTTCATACATATCAGTAGTATGATGGTATTTGGTATCTATTACTATATACCTAGTTAAACTTTTATCTCAATTTTCAATCCTAGTTGATCGTTGATGTCTATTTGCATGCATTACGAAATCTAGTACGATTATCAAAATTGAAATTTGAGAAATATCACTTCACTTAAAATATGATATCATCCGGTTAAACTTCAAAGAAAACCAAAGTAAAACATTAAAATTTAAATGAATGAAGTAGATTTTGTTTTGTATGTACCAGTCACCAGTATAGTAGGGTACTACATAATAGGTAATAATAGTACCTACCTACTTACCTACCAATTCTAGGTATTCTACCAATCTAAATCCAAACTGCACAGATATGATTCATTCAAAAGGATTTTAATTTAATATATCCTTCATAAATACCTATATCCATTATGTATGTATAAAGGTTCAGAGTACATACAATAATGCCTCATCTAATCTACCTAAATGCATAACTTAATACAATACATAAATAGTACTTTGCTACTTTGTTTAGCACGTTGAAATTAAAATTGTAATGTAATTTTTTTAAATTCGATTATCACTATACCCTAACTAATACTAATAAAGCCAAGTTTAATTAAAAATCATGAGAATGCAATGCAGAATTCTTTAAGATTACCTATAGCTATAAAGCTTTGGGTGAAATAATGTATTTTTATGTAAATTGACCAGATTAAACTTATATAACCGTCAAATTCTGCTCTGCAACTGCAACTGCAAATCTAAATTCCCTTTTTCAAGTCTTGTAACTCAATTCCTGGATTCCCGACTCTCAAATAAATAAACACTAAACACCCTTGTTGTTTTTTCATTGCACTCTTTTAAAAAAATATACATAGTTCAACTTAAACTACCTACTCTTTTAGAATTTATAATATTAGTTCAACCATAAAGTATACTTATCGTTAATGTTAATCGAAGTTAAGAAAGTTTTTATCAATGGCGTTTGATTCTATAATATACCTCATGTAATATAATATAACCTACATAGATATATGTATGATATACCCAGTACCCAACTAAAAAATTTGCAAATTCAAACGCAAACTGCATTAATGTATATTATATTGTAAATAACATATAGGTATAACACAATGTAGTACCTTCAAGTATAACTAACTAAGCTATGGCTATTACACAGAACCAGAACCAGACATTGTAAAACTCACAATCAGTAAAAATAAATACCGTCTGGAAATTGATATTTCCCTAATTTAGAAATTCCTACCTACCCATCTAATCTAATCGTAATAGTATAATAGAATGTAGCTGTAGAACAATTCATAATTCATACTTCATACATAATAAGAAATCCATTTAATCCATTACATGACATTACATTTAGGTAATTTCAAATTTTTTGAGTTAGGAATTATTTAATTATTAGGTACAAGATATAATATATTTTTGAAAAATTCCAACCTAATCTAATACTAAAGAGAGCATTCTTAAATAAGTAGGGTATTTCTTTGCTGATCCTGTCGATACTTGTTACTTTCAGAGGGGTTTTTTTCAGATCCCTTTTTAACTCAAACTCAAACCATTTTTTTCCTGGAATTTAAAACTTAAAATGATTCAACAAATAGAATATTTCCCTCTCTTCTCTCTTATTTATTTCTTGTATCACCTGGATATTCCTAACCTAAAATGAGAACTTTGAAAGGAATTCTCTTTCTCTTCCCTCCCTACTGAATTTGTTTCATTCTCAATATAAATTCTTATATCTATATATAAGTGATGTTTATACATGTCTAATCCTAAGTACAGATACGAGTATAAGCCCTACTCCTATACATTTATTCACTATTAATACATATGAAATGAACTACTACTAAACTAAAAACTACTAGGAACTACTACTATTATTATGTAGGTACTAGGACCATACATAAGTCATAGGATAGGATAAGGTATTATTTGGGTAAGGTATACTTTAAATGCTACCAAGATTCCCTTATAAATTTTGATCTTCTAAAGATTTTGATCCTATGGAGTTCTTACATGCAATGCAATGTACTTTAATATACCTACTATGTATACACTAAATTGCATAGGAACTAGGAACCCTTACTTACATTACATTATATACGTATGTTATATAAGGAAATGGTGCAGCTGCAGGCTTTTCTATTCTAAAATCTTTGTCTCATATTTTGACCTTTTCTTATACGAGTATTGATAGTAGGTCCTATGTACTATGTACCTATATGAAGTATGAAGTAGTAGCATGTTACTGTACTAACATATATTATATAACTACACCTGAAAACTTACTAGTTGATACTCTAAATATACTGACTGACTGAATTCTGAATCTTTTTTCTTAAATCAGAACAGATGAATGTCAATGTAGAGCTTGGGAAAAGAATTAGAGATTTATAGAAATAGAACCCTATTTAGGTGCAATTATAATTTGTACAAGAAATTGCTGCAAGCACAAAGTTCTACATTTTATCATCTTCATTTAATTCCAAATTCTACAGAACCTAACTTAACCTATTTCATGTTATGTAAATTTGCATCCCCATTTGGTATAACTATTAAAAAATATTATCAATAAAATAAAATCCGCATCTTACTACTATGCTAAACTAAACCTCATATATGTGAATGTGTACAAAATTACTTGTACATGTGGGTAGTAAAATAAAAGGTTCTTACGATTACCTTAGGTAGCATATTATTAAAAACAACTCGACCAAAAAATTTGTTTCTTCTAAAAAAGAAGAAGTGAAACAGAAACAGGTAGTATACTATACTATAATGTAGGTATAATTTAAAAATGCGACGGTCAGCAATCATTCAAAGAACTCAAAAAGAAAACGAAAAAAAGACCAAAAAAGAATACTCAGGGACAGAAGAGGAGTCAAGGTAAGTCAAGCCAGGTTAAACAATGTTTCACCAGACTTGAGTCTTTAGCTTTAGCTTACGTTAAAGTGTTTGAATTTGAATTAATATAATATGAAATATAGTAAAGTTCGAGATACAATAACACTTTATGTATTATACTCAGGACTCAGGTACCTACATAAAACTACGTTTGTACCTGTACTGTATCTAAATTCGATTCTATATATTGCGCCGTGCAAATAACTACATATTATATTATTCTGAATCTGGTACTTGGTACTACAGTATCACTATGAGATGTTTCATACAAACTTGAGCTTATAGGCAGGATACACACAAAAATAAGATATATTTTTACAATATAATTCATATAATATTACATACCTAATACCTACTTGATATTATATCTTTCTATATTTTAATACATTAAAATAGTATGTACAAGCACAACTAAATCTAAATACTATGTATTAAATCTAGGTATGGCTATTTACTAGTACCTATAATGTATAGAAAAATGTTTTTCTCATTATATCACTATCACGCAAAATATTATGTACATTCATACATATCTAGATACACAGGTGCTCATCTACCTTGATTATCTCATACAATACTATACTACCTGTTATTTTGATGCTTGAGGCAATAATCAGAATAGCAGGTATTACCTAAGTATAGTAACTATATGTATAACTTTGTATAAAATTTGCAGACACTGATATAAAAAACAATGTTTGCAAAAAATCTCTACTACGTAGAAAAAGAAAAATAATGCCAATGTCCTTTCTCAAGTTCCTCTGGATGCAAACAACGACCGCCTACAAGTCTCATTAGAACTCCTACACTCTATCCAAAAATCATATTTTTAGATATAAAATTATAAAAATCTGCAAAAATAAGAAAAGTTAACCCTGCCTTGCCTATATTAGGTTATTATTATTATATAATTAATCTAGATAATTATCCAATAATATCCATCTGTAATATCCAAATAAATTGACATTAGGTACTCGTTTTATTTACTATTATGAACAAACTGGGCATGTTTTTATAAAAATTTTAGCGAGCCAAAAAGTTTATTAAAAAACGCTTCATAAGAGAATCTAAAGTAGATTTGAAACAAAGTAGGTATGCAAAAATATAAATTATGGAATGAATTTTACTGAGCATTTCCTCTCTTTCATGTATAAATAGTAGTACATCGTTACAATGTGGAAATTTTCCTTGAAAATTCATTATTTAATTAATCAAATTTACGTCTTGAAGTTTGAAATAACTGTTTTAAGAAAAGATTAAAGGCATGATACCTTATTTATTAGTATGCTACGCTGCTATAATATAAGAATGAATGAACAAATATGAATGAATGAATGAATCTCTTAACTTGATCCAGGTAAGGTATACTAGGTAGACAATTTCATTTACCTAATTATTTTTTTCGATTTCTAGCAGATAATTGAATAAAATTTAAAAGTTTGTAAGATACTACATATATCCCATTTGTATTTTTAATAGTATTAGTACTTGCTTTGCTTGATGAATTTTTTGATATTACTGGAGTTCTTTCTGCGTATGATTTAAAAATTGATAACTTTACCACTAATTTATTTTATTTCGGCACTTTGTGTTTTGTTTCAAAAATAACAGACCTATCATATGACTTAAATAAAATGAATAGGTACTTTATTGCTATTTTCTACAAGTAGTAACTACTCAGTATTTAAGAATTATAATTATAATATCAGTATCAGCAGTACAAAGTATATCATCATAATCATCCTTCATAAACAATAATAATAATAATAATAGTACAAAGATTACACACACAGGAAGTTTAAGTTGAACAGCTAAACTCTCGTATTTATTCTGAGTTTGAAAATAAATATAGGAACCTATACACTTATTTGATACACTGTTTTTGTATACTATAGGTAGTAGGTAGTAGCATTAAACATTAAACTATGTGTAGCGTATCATATAATATATTATGTGTAAAAGATAGAATATGAGCACACTACATATTATTATTAAGAGTAAATATTTTTATATGACTTGTGGATTGTGGAGTGCCATGTCAAAAAAAGACAGCAAACAGGATGAACAAAATGAATGAATGAAATTTTGTATTTTTTCAAAGTAGTAGTGAGTTCAACAATCAACATTACTACAACATAATACAAGGAAAAATACTATAACTTTTAAAATAAGTAAATACCTATAATATCGTGACAAGTACAATGAATACTCGTATTTAGTTATTGTATTGTATAAATTTTCAAATTAATTAAATATACTTAGGTGCTACCTATGCAGTATATTTATAATCTGAAATCGGTAAATACCTCAACATAAAGTTGTAAGCACTACAGTACTACCTACATTTTATTTTCAAAAGACTAAAGTTAATTGTAAGTTATGAATGTACTGTGTAATATGTAGGTAATAATTAATAGGATTATAATATAATTAAAGGCAGTAATCAGAGGAATCAGTAATTGCCTGTACAGTAATACGCATATTCTCTTGAAACCAATAAAAATTAAAAATATGTAGGTACTTCAGAATAATGCTATGATAATTATGAAATAATAATTATCTAAAATTTCATTTATGAATTTAATAATAGGAAAGGCGATTTCTAACATTAAATTAAACACTGAAACTGAAATAAAAATTTATCAATTTCTATTTTTGAATTGAATAATAAATTCCTAAATGGAAACTATAAAACATTGTAATTAAATATACAAGAACTTTAGAACTACTGATAATCGTAAAATCAACTTAAATTCAGTAATATGATTAAATTTTTAGTTTTTAGGGGGGAACAATGATTTTTTTTATTCATCATTAAATCATTTCTGACTTCTAACCGAAGTTTGCCAAGAGACACAGAATTGTATT
>JAQIXA010001989.1:0-20477 GCA_034699045.1 Nanhermannia cf. coronata Gr-Ori-00579 | reverse complement strand
GGTGCGGGCTTTCGTGAGGGTAAAACCGTTTTATTATATATGAATAAGTTGTTATTTTGAGCTGAAATTTTTTTGTGTCTAGAAATAGTCAAGGCATTCTCAAGCAAAATAGGAAATAGGGTAATTAAATTGATTATTTTGGTTGAATTAACCCCTATAATTTTGACCTAACTTTACCCCTATATGAATTCACCAGGTTTTTTTCAAATTTTAGATTAGTTTAGAGAAGGTTGGGTTAGGATTTAAAAAAATTTTATCCAAGAGTAAAGTTAGGGCAAAAATATAGGTCAAAATATTTGCTCTTTTCGCCTAAATAGGCGACATTTAGCTAATTTTTGCAAGACACTCTATTTTAGTGTGTTTTAGAAAAAATCGACTTAATTGGAGCTGAAGATTTTTCTGAATGATTTTTGATTATCAGAAAATTGTCAAAAAATGGTCAAAATCGCTCAAATCGCCTAAATAAGCGGCAATTTAGTTAATTTATGAAGGATACTTATTGATATTGGGATTTGTATTTATTGTGGAAAAATTTGACTACTGAATTAATTAGTATAAAAATGATGCATTTTAAAGAGATTTTGCTCCAAAAAGTATCATGTTTCTGGCGGAGATTTTGAGAATATTTTCGAGCTTTAAGAGTTTTTTTGTGAGAATTTTCTTAATTTATTGGGTAGAATTAAATGCGGGTTAACATGCTGTGGGATTAGTACTTTCCCTTGAATAATTGACAAGGGATTTGGCGGGAAACACAAATACCAAAACCCATATACTATAGTAATAGTAGTAATAGTAGTATACATTAAAAGTATGTAAAAAGTCCGAAAGCGGAGTTTATGACATTTTCATTAAATGTGGAATTACCCAAGACTCTGATTTATTTCTCAGAAAATATCTACTACTCTAACCCCCTACTACTCGTAAATATACCAGCATTTATATGCTTTGAACATTTTTTCTACAAAAAAAACTTGCAATTCTACATCTCAAACATCGTATTTATACACGAAAACTTCTATATAATGTACCAGAACATACACATTATTACATTTTATAGACTTTTGTTTAATTTTACCCCTATTTTGGTTGAATTTACCCCTATATTATAAGTAAATTTAATCAAAATAGGGGTGAAATTAAAGCCTTTTAATGAAATAGGTCAGAATTCTTTATAATAGACTTAAAAAATCGTACAAAATCTGATGAAAAGATATTTGTACTGGAAAATGGATAGTTTTTGAATGGAAATATATATGTTTTATATGGGAGTTTTGCTGTGATCAAATATATTATAACTATTTCAAGATATTCTGAACTATCAAGTAGAAAAATGATTTCTGATTTTTTGACTTTTTTTGTCACCCCTGGGGGGTCCAACTGGATTATTAATTAAATGGGTGACGAGACCCTTTGGGCCATTTTTCCAGAACTTTCTCTCTCTGATTTCTCTCTCTCTTTTTCAGATTTTGAGAATTGAGAGTGTCGATCTAATGGCGGAGAAGTGAATGATCCTGAACATGGTGAAGAATTCAAATCGACGATGATTTTTTTTTCTATTTTATTTTTTGCAGAAAAAGAACAAAGCGAAAGGACCTTGAGGATATTTACACAGAGATCGGCTGATCTACAGCAGATAGGCTTACAAGATTAGACTCTATATAGGACATTTGGACAAGAATGTATTTTGACAGAATATACAAAATCTTTTTTAAATCTTTAGTTTTCTCCCATGGAAGTCTAACTTTTCAATGAAAAATTAGATAGGGTATATCATTTGAAAATAAACAAAAATATTTGTGAAATTTGACTCTTAAACACTCAAGATTTCGAAAACATTTTGATCTAAACACATTTCTTCAAAGAATGTCTTGTAAAACCTACTTCAAAGGAATAGATCATAACAACGTGCAGAATTTTTTTAAGATACTCCAATTTCATAATAAAAAACTATCTTATCTTATTTTTATGTATCTATTTAGCTAGAAATCTTCCAATCTTTTCGATAGAAATTGAAATTTTTCGACAATTATGAAAATTTTGGATGAAAATGAATGAAAATTTTCCTATGGGTATATACAGTACCCTATACATAAGATGTTTTTTGACAATTTTGTCCAATTGTCTTGTGATATTTGAAGGAAAGTAGGTCTATTAAGTGGATTTTGGATGCAGATCTCGATCTCAGCCTATTGCCCCGTACTATTTGAGTTTCGAGATATTTGAAGATATTTTTTGTGATCTGAAGAAAAGGAGTCGCATCTCCAAATAATAATAATAATCCGAATAATGGAGTAATTTCAGATTTCCCAAGATTGAGTCCAAATTTCAAACCAGTATGATAGTATCATTTCATATCATTTGACTTTGACTTGAGTCAATTCCTTCAACTAAAAAGCTAAAAAGGCTAAAAACTCAAACTCAAAAAGATCAATACTCAAATGGCCAATTCGGCCCAGATGTGACCGAAAATCCTCAAAATTTCAACCCGTGATTTCCATTTGATGGATTGCAGGATTTCGGCCATTTAATTCATTTAATTGTGCGGTTTTGGCACTTGAAGGAATTCAAATTATCTTCTAGAACCAACTATACTATACTACCTATTACTATTACTGATATGGTAGTTCAAAAAACGAGTAAAATCATCAAAATCCTCATAAAATATCGACTATTATAAAACCTTTTTACTCCAGTTTAATAGCATTTAATAAAATTTGTCAAGTTTATAAATCGGTTTATAAAATGAGTTATTGTAACATGGTCGAATCCAAAAACGTTAAAAAATATACCAAGTTTTCAAATACACAAAAACGACTCTAATAAAAGCAAAATTACTAACAAAACAAGGATCAAATTTGGAAAAATTTTAGAAAATTACAAAAGGGTCATTTTAGTGACCTTAAGTAACCTAAAAACTTAGCTTTCGTCAAAATTTGACTAAAATTGGCTAAAATTGACCAAATTCAAACCAAAATTAAAAATTTTCATTCTTAAAATACAAATAAATGATTTATATTTTTGACAAAAATCCTAATTTTGCCCAAATGACATGCAATTTACCAAACCAATATTTTTAACTACCTAAAATTATACAAGTTTTTCAACTTTTTACGATCCAATCATAATACTAGTAGTAGGTACTAGTAGTAGAAGTAGAGTACTTTATTTTATGACTGTTTTCAATAAAAATTCATGAATTTTATGAACACCTAAGTAAGTTTACTTGTACTTGTAAGTAATAAATCTAAAATTTTTGATGGCATTTTTGCAAATTATTAAAATACTTAAGTACTAGTACTAGTAGTACTGATATCTATGTATGTATATGTGCAATAAATTCGCAAATTCGCAAAATATTTCGAGTTTTTCAAAGTACTATAGGTTTTGTGTATACTTAAACAGATTCAGATCAATTTATTTATTTTATCATTCTTCTCACAAAATCAGCAAAATCTTAATATTTATTATTCGTATATTTATTTTATCACTTCATTTATACTTGTAGATATTAGGAGTACTATTATAATATATAGAGATATCAGTATTTACATATTTACAGAGGATTATTCAATAGTTAAATGGTATACGTAATACAGAGGTAATTAATATGCAGAGAACATTTAATTTGTATTTTATGCTTAGATTTAAGATTTGAATGATTAATTAGACTCATTTATTTTAGACTCGTAGTAGATAGATAGTACAGTACAGATAGTTTACATAATAATAATTAATAATATTGGCGAATGTTTTGAATTATTTTAATTTTAAATCGATCGAGATACATATTTAATTGGTTGATTTTGCAAGAGATTACAGAATTATCAGTACTTATGCACCCTACTATAAGGTAATAGAGAAATTTTCTATTTTAAAGTAGGACATGCTTTTTATCCTATAGAAGGACATTTGGCCAAATGGACAAAGTATCAAAGTATCAAAGTGTAAATTGTCAATAAAAATATCAGATCTTGGACTTTTTGGGGAATTTTTAGCTAGAATTTTGGAGCAATTAATTATGCAAAATCAAAATTTTGGATCTCATTTTGCTATCTAGTCTAAAGTCTATATAGGTATCCAAGATAGTTCAAAATTTTGAAAGATCCAGTTTGTAGGTGCATAAGTACTTGAAAAGTTAAAAATTCTCAAAATTTTAGGCCAAAATATGACCTGAATTTTGCATTTTAAATGGGACAAGTTGAACAAAAATTATTTTGAAGTCTTGAATAACTCAAAAACTTTACTTTTTTTGGCCAAAATTTAACTAAAATTGGCCATATTTAAGCCAAATTGGTAATTTTTTTGACATTTAGCAAATTCATTTTGAATTCAAGCTTCCAACATTGTTGATATTTGGCATACATTGTAGCATTCTTATCTCAATTTTCAACTTGAAATCCTAGTTTTCGTTCTTATAAAACTACTATAAAACTAAAATCTATTTAAAAGTAATTTGACAAAATTGTCGATTTGACCAAATGTCCACGAACTTTTTCTTCAGTTTAACCTATTTAGCACATAAATACTATTTATACCATACAGAGCAGTAGTAGCAGTATTTAGTATTAAATTTATATACTTACATTATTTACACTCTAGTAATTGAGTCGTAATTACCAATTAATTAGCCTAGTTATATCAGTATGTAGTTCTATATCTATCAGTATATTATATGTATATATGGTAAATGTTAGATACAAAAATTAATTTTATTTACAATCAGGGACATATTTATAAGATTAAATTACTTTTCAATTACACTCTACCATATACCTTATATACCTATATATTATAACACTTTTAGACCTTAAAAAGCACCTTAAATTAATTAACTTTTGCACTTTCACACTCAAAATCACCCCTTAGCAAATTTTACCAACTAATTTGTAATTATCTGTAGTAATTTGTACAGTCATACGAAAACCTCCAGTAAATTTTAAACACCAAGGTCAAAAATCAGCAGTTTTTCAGCAGTTTTTCAGATTTTTAAAATTTCTAAAAATCCATATATTATTTGAGATTCTAACTATTATAGTAGTACTTTAGAATTCTGAAAATTTCCCGAGTATTTCAAGTTCAGTATACTTGTAAATTTGAATAACTTGCACCAAAAAACAACAGATTTGAAGCTATAAGATACAGTTTATGTGCAATTTATTTATAAAGATTATCTTCGTTTTTAATAAAATTCAAAAGTATCTTAACTAATCTCATGTAAGTTCGAGTCACAAAAACTGACCACTTTTTCACATTTTTGGCAATGAAATCACTTAATAAATAGATATCTTTAAGAAAATGTTGGAATTTTTATAGTTTGTTCGAGTTTTTAGTAGGTTTTTATGGGGTATTTTTGAGGGTTTTTTAATAGTTTTTTGGGCTGGAGAGTCAGGTTTTGATGACAATGTATGGTAGTGGGAAGATTAGAAAAAAAGTGGATCTCCAGGATGTGAAGAAAGAGGTGGAGCCGCCTGAATGAGAATGCATCGCTGCGGGATGCTCCCCTAAAAAAAGTCAAAGAAAAAATTCAGATTTTTGTCACCTGTTTTGTGAAAAAGGGCATTTTTTTCAAAATTCTTTCAAATAAACCATTTTTCTTGATGCTCTTTTGGTCTCTTATTTCAATTTTGAAATAGATTTTGCAATAAAATCATATGGAAAACAAGGATTTCAAATTCTTTTTAACTCTATATTGGATGGATATCCCCATATTTGACAAATTTTGAAAGAATTTTGACCGAATTTGACAGAAATTTGGCCGATTTTTATTTGTTTTGAAAGAATTTGACCAATTTTGACTTTTTGATAAATATTGACAAAAATTTGACCAATTTTGACAAATTTTGAAAGAATTCGATTTATCAAAATTTTGTAAAATCAAGTTCAAAATTTGTATTTACCGTTGAGCACATGGAGTAGTACACTGGCCGAGTCTAAATTTGAAGGAGCACCTGAAAATTTGTCAAAAATTTCAAATTAACAATTTTCTAAGCATATCCAGGTAGTACTTAGGTAGGTACTAAAAACTAGAATAACTCAAAATATTGATAGGTAGCCAAGTACTTACATAATATTACTCTAAATGAAAGTAAAAAAGCAGTAATACAACTTATAATAAGCTGTTTAAATGCTACAGAAAATGAAAAATTTGTTCAACTTTTAAGTTTCAAAAATATTCAAGTCCTATAAATTTGGTTAAAACATAAAATCCTATCCATTTCCTAGTCAGGATTCCTCTAAAATTCCTCTAAAATTTTATATTTCACAAAAAGTTTCAGAATTCTAGTATAAAATCATATAACTAACAAGATTCTACTTCTGTAGTATGGTACCTACTTATGCTGATGATCAAAATAATAAAAAAAAATTAAAAATCTTACAAGAATAGTTTCCAGTATCTCCTTTTTCTGTGAATTTGATCACCAGGATCCCGATGGTCGTATCAGTGTTTACCTACAACCCACAAAAAAAGCATAAAATATTTTAATTTCGACTTTTCACTAGAGTATCCTACTGATAACTAGGTATTAAGTATGTAGGTATGTATCTAAAGTATAAGGTAACTTTAGGTTTAAAATTAGAAATTAGGTATGAGATCGTAGGTAGGGTTCAAAATAAATTGTGAAATTTGGCCCGAGAGTTGAGTAATTAGATTTCTCCTGTGCAAATTGCTTTCTCCAAAAATATCCATGGTTTTTCATACTGGAGAAAGTACTGGAGAAAGTGCTTTGGTTTTTTGGGGGGCCTGTCAGCCTAATTGCTCTCCCGTGGTCTAATTATTCATTTCGGAAATTTTGGGCAAACATGCCCCCAAGACCCTCATTCATAACTCATGTAATGTTAACTTACTATGACTTGATTATCATTTAAATTAGCCTGAAAGAAAGGCGGGAGAAAAAAAATGAGAATTATTATGCTTCACGTACCCTCTCGACTGATTGGTGTATCCTGGCCGAGTTGACCACTCGGGCCCCATCGTGGTACCAAAAAATGTAGGCTGTAAAAAGTAAAAGTCATAAATTTGTCAATTAAATCCTTAACTTCATAACATACTTGAGAAATTCAGAGATTAGACAAAATTACACTTAAATTGACCGATAATTATCTCAGAATTACATAATATAGGTAGGGTACAATCGGTATAAGTCCTTATAAGGATACTTACTTAATCGGTATAGGATATGCAAGTATGTAGTAATATTTGAAAGAATTTAGGTTCTAATTTACATAAATTTTATGGAATTATTAACTTTTAGCTAAGGGTAGCTAAGGAATAGTTCAGGAAGGTCTTACGGAATCTAATAAAAAATTTATTAACCCAAATAAAGGCTTTAAAAAAATTCAAATGGCGTCATATTTTAAAAAAATTTCCAAAATCGAAAAAAATTGATTCTGATTCAATTTTTGACCAAATTCAGCAAAAAATGTTATTTTTAAGTGTAATAGAGTGTATATATAATACCTGGCTGCTCTAGGCTCTGTGTGATGATGCATTTGACCTGGACAGTGGATCCACTTTTGACGAAAATGTCCGACTCGCCCAGCACCCGAGTCTGAGGAACCACCACGTCCAACTGGACCAAAAGTGACATCTTGGGCTCTGATGTCACCTGACACTCGTACACATCAGCATCACGTACTTGCACGTACTTTATTTAATAATATATTTATTTATTTAATAGGTCATTTTTATACAATTACCTATAATTATATTAAGTAGTTAAATTATCACTTAAAAAGCTCACCTTAATTTGAAGTGTCCAAGTGTCAGCATTGTGCAAAACTTGAAATCGCTCGTCTGCTATAAAAGTGTACCTGAAATTGTAATTGAATTATTAATCGTACATTCCTAATACATAATAGTATATATAGTACTTACATAGTCAACAAATATCTTATCTCAAATCTACATCTAAATATTTGTCTTATATTATTGACATATCAATATCTAAATTTGGGGAAAGCACGCGATTCTTAAAATTTGACAAATTTCACTCAATTTCATCGATAGTTCACATCTTTTATGGCATGTTTGACGACTACTCGGGGAAGATTAGATAAAACTTGAGTTGTTTAAAATTATTTAATAAATTTGAGTTGAAAAACCATTTTAAACATGCAATTGATATCTAGTATCTTGTAGTATGTAATAGGGTATAGACTGTTAAAAATCGATAAAATTTTTATTTTTCTGACTAGATTCTTGAAAACTGACCAAATTTTCCTAAGAATTTTCCTAATTTTCCTAATTTTCAAATTTTTTTTAATGTTTCATCTCTATGATTTAAAAGTCTATTTTTAGGAAATTTTCAAAGTAGTAAAGATCGATTGCTAATAAGTTATAAGGATACTAAATCAAGCGGATTTGCATGTTTTAGTGTCGTAATGTCTATTAGAGAGATTTGGGGCCATCTTGATAAAAGAACCCTATTTTATAGGTGAAATGACATTTTTTTGAGTTTATTAAATATCGATATTTCAAGATAAGATATTTGTTGATATCGTGATGGTTTAAAAACTGCGTCTCAATAATTACCTGTCAACAGTGAGCTATATAAGAGGAATATAAAAATTAGAGTCTCTATAATTTGATTAATTTTTAAATAATTTATAACTTACAATATGACTGTCGCGTTTTCGAATCCACGAGACCTGAAAATTGTGTAAAAAAAATGAGTTTTTTTTAGAATAGAAAATAGTTTATAGAAGTGCTGGTGAAGTTTTCTTAAGATTTTTTTTTGGTGAACAAACAAGGGGGGATCAGCATGATCTTCCGGAAATATGTTCTTAAATTTTTTTGCCCTTATCTTTTCATATGGGAAATGGGTATGGGAAAAATGCGGGAAATGTGGAGTAGATAGGTATTTTGTCCCGGGACTTGAATGATTTGTGGTTGGCGATAAATCTAGGCCAGGAGGGCTTTAAAATACAAAACTTTTTTCTCTCAAAAAAAGAGAAAAAAAAAACCTTTCTTACGACCAAGGTTTAAACATGGTAGAATGAGAAAAGTGTGTGCGTGACTTCAAATTTGAAAACTATATAACTCTCTCTTGAACAAGTAAAGAGGCAATTTTTTCAAAAAAATTGTGTAATTAAAATCAAAATTTTAAGAAATATTTTAGCCAAAAAATTGCAGATTTCTAAGTTTTTCACCAAAATTTGGCAAAAATTTTAAGTTTTGAACATGTGAGTTTATCTATCAATACGAGTAGAATCAAAGTATAGAAAGGTCAAAATGTGTGAGAAATAATGCTATTTATTTCGAAAATTTACAAAATTTATCAGAATTTTTTTTTAGAAATTAAACCTAATCTAAACTAAACTAAAAAGGCTAATTTCATACAGAGATTAGCCTTTTTTGACCAAAAATATAGAAGAATTTAGCAAAAATATGGATGAATTTAACCTTAATTTAACCTTAATCTCGAAAATATTTCGCAATTTTGACCTTTCAATAAGGTCAAAGGTCATAAATTCAAAATTGTTATATATATCTGTAGGTATTACTGTTATACATAGGTATTTATGCTAAGAGAAAGTGCTAGTAAAACTTATTTATAAATTCTTTGAAATTTTCTAACTTTTTATTTTCAAATGGTATCAAAAATCAAAATTTCCAAATTTTTTTCTTTACTGCAATTTTGTGGCACTTTGTTTGCCATAGTTGGAGAAATAATTTTGGAGGGTAGTGTGTAAGACTTGAGGAGATAAATAAATATCTTTTTTGCCATTGTACTCTACTACTCTTGTACTCTAGTGCCTACAATTACAATATACTACTTATTATACGATTCTATTGGTATTGGTATACTAAAGAATAAGGCACTTGGCTTGCGAAAAAAATAGAAAATAAATAAATAAATAAAAAGGTTATTCTAATCTAAGGGCCACGCGAGTTACTCCATTCAAAAGATTTTTAAAGGGACTTTCAATACACAACTTGCCAATTTCAAATTTCAAAAAAACAACTTTTCACATGGAAAAATCACCCATCAAACCCGTTCAATCACAAAATATCCCAAGAAATCACAAGAAATTAACTCAAAAAACCATATACTCGACTAGTTTAAAATTGAAATCATGTCGAAAGTTATTATAAGTACCCTATAGGTACCTATAGGTATATAAGTACCCTATAGGTCAATTTTGGCTTCAATTCTCAAATTTTTACGCTAAATGATAGGCTAAAAATCATGACCTTTTACTATTATAAAATTAATGAAAAAGTCGAGTTTTGTAAATTTCTGACACTTGAAATTGTAAAATTTTCAACTAGAAATTGGGCATTTATATTGATTCGGTTCTGAAAAACCTAGTGTACATACATACATGTGATTCTTATGTCATAATCTGGTTTTTCACAGCTGATTGATCGAATTATTAAAATTTTGAAACTGAAATTTTTTCTCTGTAGTGCATATTTGTAGTCGTTTTTCGATCATTCTTTTTAGGTTTAGGTCTAGAATCTAGAGTTTATGCTTTTGATAATTTGATTTTGAAAGTATTTTAAGAGACATTTTTCTTATTTTCTGAAGAAAAGGTTTCTAAAATGCTGGCATTTTGGTCTCTGTACTCATAATACTATGTATAGAGTACTTAAAAGACTTTAAAGGTTTCTGGGTAAAGTTGAGAGTTGAAAGGGATTGAAGATTATTCAAAAATCTTGAAATAATGGGAATATGAGAGTTCTGTGAGTGAAAGTAAAGAGAAAGTCCCCCCCTCAAAATCCCCATCTCACTGAAAGTCTGAGTCTTTGAAGTTTTCTAGTTTTTTTTCTCTTTTTTTTTTTTGAGAATTTCTCTATGCACTAATTCTTTCTGAAAAAATGGAGAAAAAAACCTCAAAAGCACCACAAAACACAAACTGGTGTAATAAACCCATATGTGATACTTTTACTTTTTACTAGTCTTCTAATAGTACCCTACTATACTACACTATATTAAGTATTTCTTGAGTTTTATTTTACTCAGATTTAAAGGCTATGTAAACCCATGGTAAATCCCTCTAGATTAAAATCCAACAGATTTTGTTTTTATCCGAAAGTAACTTAACTTTCCAGACTTGACTTTTTAAATCGCCTCACTTGTTTTCCTATTAAATTCATTTTCATATACATAATACATACAGGCATATTATGGTAGGGTACTTATAATATACATGTATAGTATGAAGGTAAGTGCTTATGTGTTTGTGTATTTACTGAGCAATCCCAAAATTGTAAATTGTAAATTGCAAAAACTTGAAAGAAAATAAATTGCTTTGCAAAAGAAAGTTTAGAATTTTGAAAATTTGAGGATATTTAAATAACGATATTATTCATGTATTTGAGGTAATTCCTAATTTCAAGTATTAAAATAAGGAGTTGTATCACTTATGGTCGAAAATCCAAATCGACAAAATCTTATAAATCCACCAGGTTCAAAACTTCAAAAGGTATATACAACAAATGTTGAAATACTAATGATAAGCCAAAAAATTTAATTTTTGGGGAGATTTTATTTTTTAAAGTTTTTAAAGCTATTTGATTGGATTTTATTGGGCTAATTTTCAAGCTTGATTTACTTTGCATTAAAAGATATCAATTGAAACGTGTCAAATTGAGATATTTAGGGATTTTGCTAATCATAACTTAAAGTAAATACTTTGTAAGTATCAGTACTTAATAGATTCATACTATTTATAATAGAAATTCTAGTGACTTGAAATATATGGAAATATAAAGTATCTAGATACTTAAATGCCTATATCTAGCTGTAAAATGATACAATAAATGATAGATATTTTAAATTCAAAATATGTACTCGTACCCTACTTATTAAAAGTAAAAAATTTTCAAGATATTTGATTTAAGCTATTTTTTGCACTTTGACCTTTCGATTTATTGACCAAATGACCTGTTATATGAAAATTTGTTGAAATATTTTGACTTACCGATTTATTTCCTGTTAAAAAACAAAAATTGTAATTAGAAAAAGAATGATTTGATGATTTTTTTGTAAGGTTTTACCGAGTTGTTTGACTTTGCAAGGGAGGAAAGCGTGAGTTCCAAGTTGGGCAGAGATATTGTTGGGAGCATTACTGTCAAAGTAGGGGCCTGTATAAAGTCCAGTGAATCCACGACCTTCCCAGCCATTTGCTGTGGGCCCAACTGTGGAAAATACAAAAAATTGCGATTAATTTCTGATTTTTTAGCAAAAAAGTAGAAAAATCCATAAGAATCCATAAGACTGCACCACCATAAAAATTGTCAATAAAGTCATAAAATTAAGCTGACCCCTTATTCACCAAACTTAGGCTTGAGATCTTGAGCCTTTTATTCAGACACTTGAGACAAGCACAAGTTCACCAAAATCTCAAAATTTTCTAACTTTTATCAACTAAAATGCTTTTTTATATAGGTACTGGTGGGTACTTACTTTTTTTTAAAAAGTACCTAAAAAACTAAATTAATCGACTAAAATTATGTATTTGAATATGCTCCTTTCAAAATTTCTCTTATTTCATATTGAGAATCAACGAAATCCAGGTTTTCAAAATTGAAAGAGATAAGAATATTACTATGCTATGGCTAATGTGACTGTTTTTGATTAAAAAATGTCTAATTTTCGAAATACAGATATGTTTATCGGATCAAGTATCTACATTATATCACATTCTAGACTTTATTTTCAAGTTAGATACTTTGTAATTTGCTATCAAATTTAGAAAATTTTAAATTTTTTTAGATTTTTTTTTTTAGATTTTAAGGACTTTGCTTATAAGCATTGCTCAACGAAGTGTATGGTTAGTATGAGCCTTATAGAGCCTAAGTCTAAAGTGAAAGTTTTCAGTCACTTTCTGCTCGACCAAATAATAATTTCAGGGTTTATTCCAGCCCAAAGTTCGAATTTTGTGAATTTAGAAATGGGAATAAATTAGTGACTGTTAATCTGGTAGACTTCTCCCTCATTAGCGAAACATTTGAAAGCCATTAGGGCTGGATTAAGACCCAAAAATACAACCATTTCTCCTCTATTTTAAAACACTTTTATAACGGACTTTTACTACTCTTATAACATTACTATTAGAGAGTACTTATGTATACTTATAACGATACTGATAGATAGATCCAAGTACTACCGACTAGTTTAAATGGGGATTTTATAAGGCAAAGTCTTAATTTATTCACGACCCTTGTAATTTATTCACACGGAGATTTATACCGACCTACAAACGACCAAAAAAACCGACCCAGAGAAATATTATTTTCACATTCAGACTTATCACAAAATGATAAGTCGAACCTCTCAAAATGCGAAAATAAACTTTTAAGTTCAACTCGAGAAATCTCATAAAATAATCATCAAAAAAAACCCAACTTTTTCAAAAACTAGAGCCAAACCTTAACTTACCTATGCCTATATTGTAAGTGCCATAAGTACACATTCTAACTTGAATTCAAAATCAAAGAAAATGAATCTGAAAGCATAGTAGAATGATAATTTCACCCAAAAATGATATTTTAAAATATTTCTGTAAAAAATGTCATTTTTAGTTTCTTACAAATTTTCAAGTTTAAAAGTCATTTGAAATAAATTTTTTACAAAATTTTGAAATTTTTGAGAATCTTCAGGTCAATCCATTAAATTAATATATCATCGTTTTTCAATTTAGGTATTTGATATTATTTATACCTGGGGATAATTACTAATTTTGCTTGAATTTTCTGGAATTTTTTTGAATTTTATAGAAAGGCCAAATTTTTGACACATTTTGACAAATCAGTGTACAAATTTTTGCCATTTTGATTTTGAACCCTGCTTAGGACTAGTATGAAATTTTAGGTCGATTTTTATGAAATTTCGAAATTTGAATTTGACTAAAATGGCTTTTGACACAAGTGTGTTCATTCGACTTACTCAAGAAGACTTAATCTACTTACTATTAAATAACCTATAAATATTCATAGGCAATTTCGGTTATCGAAGATTGATCAAATCCAAATTCATTTCCTATACTCGTACCTATCTAACTAGGAATAGTAGGGTATCTAAAGTTTAAGATTTTCTAAAATTTCGAAATAAGAAATTTAGAATTCAGTATCATATCCTGCCTGTAGTGTAGAGTAGAGAGATGAGAATAAGAGACATAGGGGAATAAACACCTGAAAAATCCAATCTCTTCGAATCGAATCGAAATCAAATGGATTTTTCCATTTCCGAAATGCAATCGAATCCCCAGGATTCGATTGACATCATACTACTGCTACTGACTACTAGTACTGACTACTTGGTTGAAACTTGGAAATTTATACCAAGTTTTTTTTGAACACTTTTTTCTCAGTGAAATTTTTTACTTTTCATTTTATTTTTCCAGGCGGTGGCCCCGGGGTGATTAATGAACCCGCCGCAATATTAAACGACTGCACCCGCCGACAAGAAAGCACCCCATACTTGCAAAGTTTTCAAGAAAATCCTCAAAAAATCAAAAAAGTACTTAAAGGGTCAATTCGGCTTTCAGATCTTTCCAAATTAAACCTCATTTAAAGGCCAGAAAGCCCATTAAAACCCGAAGATATCATTTTTGTAAACTGTAAATTACAAAGTAGATTGGGATTTCCTAATTTTGCTAAATTTTTCTGAAAGGTTCAGTCCTTGACCATGTTAAATCTCATCTAAAGGCCAGAAAGTCCATTATAACCCCAAGATATCCTATAACATTCATTAACTAATATAATATCTATCTGATTAAAGAAAAGATACTCAATTTTAGAAATTTTTACAATGGCTTCTTTGGTAAAATTCACTAAAATCGAATCAAATTATCTATTAGGTAATTTCTTGAAAAAATGGCACAATTACCTACATAGATTTTACAAAACACGCAGAAAATATTTTGAAATTGTGTTAAATAAGTGAATGTTTTCTTGTGATGAGTAAAATAGCATAGGGTCTGAAAGTGCTTTTTTTATCGATTTTGCAATTTTTCAAGTGCTAGAAAAATCCTCGAGCTGATGCCCCAGCTAAAGCAAATGATCAATTACTCCCATCCGTTTTTTTCTACCCAAAATTTTTCTACTTTTTTTTTTAGCTTTTGCACCAAATTATTCCCTTTAAATTCAGTGTACTTTTCTCAACTAAAATGTACATACTTAGGTATCTATATAATATATGACTTTCTACGAGTATAGGAGTATCTATATACTGGGTTTTGTGAAACAATGGTGTTTGATGGGCAGTACTGTACTGTGCTGTAAGTGTAAGGCAAAAAAGGAGATAATTAAAAGGAGGAAAAGTCGCAGTTTTTGGCGGGTTTTTTGGCGGTTTTGATGGATTGTGGGTATTACTCATAAGACTGGCTTTTATTATGAGGAATTTATCTTGGCAGAATTATCGGAGCCAAAGGGACTAGAACCTGCTATGTATCACTTAACTTATACTTATATACAGTATGGTACAGTAACAGTAGTACTGCTGTAATGGCATATTCTAACAATCAATCTACCCCTCTTTTGTAGATGAGGGGGTCCCCCTAAAATCCCTTTAATCAGTTTAATATTAAGAATTTCGACGAGAATAAAATTCAATTTCATTATTATTATATTAGAACTGAACTGGGCCAGCAGAATATGAGAATGAGAACCCAACCACGCCCTATACTAATACTGAACACTACTTGTATGCACTTATAATACCCTACCTATGTATTTACTTATATACCTACTTTATACACAAGTTCAAAATATCAAAAAAAATAGTCAAAAATTGACAAAATATACTAAATTTTTGATCACATGTGGTTTGAGTTTTAAGACTTTTGTTGATGTTTTTAAGCTCCCTAGTGCGGGTAAAATTAGCTTAAAAAATATCTTCACATTTTTTACCTACAATGAATATACTAGCGGTAGATTAGGGACAGTTTGGAACCTTTTTTGAAAGGATATCTTTAGGTTTTTTAGCCTTTTTATGAGGTTTAACATGTAAAGGACTGAAAACCAAAGATATCCTTAGAACCAACTTTCGACCTTATATTTTTATATCTTATATTTTGAGAAAGTGAAGAAAATTTTTCAAATTCTTTCAATTTTGGCACAAAAACTGAAAAGGAATTTTAAAATTTGTCCAAATTTTTGACACTTTTTGTATTAGACAATTATTCCAGGGTTTGTAATTTGTAAATACAAACAAACAGTTGATTATATGGATTCCAAAAGTGTAGTGATATTTGTAGAAATATTCCCAGGTATTAGTAGATACTACATATTAGTATAGTATAACCCAGGTGTTCAGTTATTACTATTATTACATGTACAAGTATTGTGACAAAACCAAGTAGGTTATTAACTATTCCCATTTCAAAACCCCGAGAAATTTGATGAATATGAAATTGCAAATGAATAAATTATACCTTAGCAAACCAACCCAAGTATATACTTTGGTTGCTTGAATTTCAAAAGGTTCAAAGTTCAGTCAGAATTTCCAGAAAATGTAGAATTTCATCTGGAGATACACTGGAGATACAAATCTCGGATTTGTCTGAGAAAATCCGACTTTTTTTGTTGAATTTCTGTAGCTGGGTAATAAATTGATCCGGGTACATTTTGTATTATCTTTCCCTTGCTTCCTAAATTATGAATACTAAATTTACTATCTAGTACCCTACCTATGTTACAGTATATAATATGTAGAAATTTAAGTTTAATATACTTACATGTACATGAATAGTACTACTATATACTGGGACAAGTCTTCTCTATTCTTCTGTATGGGTAAAGTTCGTTAGCTATGTAGATTATTGTGAGTGTTCAGAAAGCGTGAAATTGATGCGGAGGATTATTCGAACCCCGTCGTACTATTCTATCTACTATGTATGGTATGGTATGTGATATCTACTCAAGAGACCAGCTAAGTTAGAAGAAAGCAAATATGCCATCAAGTAACCATACTAAAAAGTGCAAAAAATAATCAAAATTTTGAATAAAAAGTAGAATATAGTTGGGTACCTTTTTTGAATTTTAAGCAACCAAGAATTATTTTAACCTGTAATTTTTACATCATACTATATCTCAAGATATTCTCAAACTAATTTCAGGTCGATAGCACAACTTGTTCAGCTTGAAACAGCTAGCTGTCCGAATTTCAAAACTTTTTGGCTAACAAGTTATTAGAGTGGTAATGATTTACCAAAAATCACACAATTACAAAAATGGATTTTTGAAAAAATGGTTTAAATGCCTTAAAACACCTTAAATGGGGCTCGAAAGAAAGAACGAAAATTTTTGTAATTTTTTGAGACTTGTGTGTGGCTTTACCTGCTAGTCGTAGGAGTAGTAGTAGAATATAAATGGGGGAATAGTCAAATACATTTTGATAAAAAATGGGCAAACATACGAATACTACATGGATATAGATGGATACTGTAGAAGCTGAGGACTGAGCAAATAAATAAGTCATGTTTACTTTCGATCCAGATTCTGTCCATCTATAAAGTAAACTCACTTCGCAGATACTTCTACTTCTAGTTCTATGTACTTTGGTACTAAGCTATGTACAAGAGAGCTGGGACATGTCGAGAAACTCAAAAACTTGAAAAACCAATCGATTGGAATCAAACACAAATCTTTGATTTTTTTTGCTACAAAAAAACTAAAATTTCATTTCGAAATTCTGGTTTAAAACTTGAAATTTTTCCAAAATATTTTGAAATCTAAAGACTTCCAAATATACAGTATACTACTACTAGTAGTACATAATCGATTCGATTTGAAATGAAAATTTGAAATTTATGCAAATTCCTATCTCTCTCTGTGTGTAAAATGGAGCCACATGAATTTTGAAATATAAAATCGAAAATCGATACAACTCATTGTAAGTACACCAAAATATGATTCTTAATGCTGGTATTTGAAAAGGCAAATTTGCAAAATTGTAAATTGTAAATTTGCAATTTTGCAATTTTTTTGTACCCTTATGTATTGTATTATTATACTATAAGTAAGTAGGTCTATAAAATAGAAAAAATAAAAACAAATGCTTAGAATACATGCAGAATTGTCGAGTTTCGAGCATGGAATTGAAAATCCATTTCATTTATTGGGCCATATATATTACAGTTTGGAGTATCTGTATTCTACAGATATACGAGTAGTATACAGTGTGTTTCAAAACTAATTTTTCACAAAAATTCAAAAATATTTGTTCAAAAAATCTAAAGAAAGTTGGTAAAACTCATTTTTTCGGCAAGTCATCCTACCTAAATGGGGTTATACTTAAACAGAGATTTTGAATTTCAAATTTTGTAAGATTTTCGATTTCCAATGTGTTCAAACTTGTCAAAAATTGGTACAAAATTTCAAATTTTAACTATGATTGAGATTAAGAGTCAGTTTTTGGGATTTTTTGAGGATATAGGGCTTTCAAGATGGTTCGATACTTTGACCACGACTACTAATAAAAGTGGTATCTGAACTTCCAAATTATTATCTATTTTTGCATTTGAAACACCCTGTATATCTCAGAAAAAATATATTTTGTTGAGAAAAAAATGTTTTTTTATGCGAAATAGAGACCAACTTTGTCCCACTTTTTCGCCAGAAATAAGACATCCAATTCCATTTTGAGTTTTTTTTGGAACATTTTCCATCTACGAGAATGTACGAGTATAGTTGAATGTATAGTTTAAGAATGGATTTTTTTCAACATTTTTGTTACACTTTGTGGGGGTTTTTGAGGATATGGATACTTTGTCAATAGTTTTTCTACCATTTTTCTACATTTTTTTTTTTACACATTTTTATACAATTTTATATGTACTTTGATAGGCTGGTATAAGGGTACTTATGACTAATAGTTGTAGTAATAGTAAGTGCTCGAATACCAGGTAGGTGTTGGTGCCCATAAATTCAAATTCAACCATCAGGGTAATTGAATTTTTTTCCCTTTCCTGGCTCATGGCTTGCTTTCCAAACCCAACAAAAATTCTCTATTCTATAAAGTAAAGTGTTAATGCCAATTTTTCGAATATTTGAATAGTTTTTTTTTTGTTGAGAAATGAAATGAAGAATTATACCGAAGAAAATATCACTTAAGAATTTTTATTATTATACTTTTTTTTTAGCTCGAAATCAATGAAATCCTAGATTTGCTTGCCTATTTAAATGGATGAAAACATGGTTTTCAAATTCAAAATTGAGAATTAACGATATCAGTGTCTTTAGTCTTTAATAAAGCTCTTAAGAAAAAATAAATGTTAAACTAATTTGAATCTGAAGCTGACTTATATAGGGCAATGGTCCACAAGGGCTATTTTTTGAGAAAATTTCCAAAATTTCGCTAAAATGCAGACAGAGATTTTCTAAAATTTTCTAAAATCTGCAGATTTTACATGTCAAATCTTGCCAAAAATTGGAAATTTACAAAATTTCAAATTATGATTGTGATCGATGAGATAAAGAATCGATTTTTTGATGTTTTTTTGAGGAAATTTCGAGCTTTCTTGACTGTTCTATTAGAGTATTTGTACTTTTACCACGACTACCTATTAGTAAAAGTGGTAAGTCAACTCTCAAACTATTATTTATTTTTGCATCTACTTATACTTATAAGTATAAGTATGTATTACAAGTATAAGTATAGTTCTCAAGTTGGAAATGTCTAAATTCTTATTTTTTTCTCTCTACTTTTTGATATCTCCAAATGGATTTTGAAATTCGAAACTTTGAAACTTTTTCCCCTCTAAAAAAATTTTTTTTCCCCATTGAAAGTGCTGAGGGAAATCAAATTTGTGTTTATTTACGGAGCAGAAGGGAAAAGTCTGCATAAACTACCATAAACATGAGAAATATCTGTAAAAGAAAATAAATGTAAAATATCCCAGAACTTAAAGTCTCCTACCCTACTACTAAACTCTCATTAGGCGGATTTAATCTTGGAGAAAGAAAGCAAAAAGAAAAAGAGAAAGAAAATACTCGAAACTTACGAGAAAACCGAAAGTTTACCAAATCCGCTTATTCCTACCAACAAGTAAAAGTACGAAAATATGCAAAAATTTTAAACATTTTATAGATGATTATAATCGCTAAAAATTTTTTTTATAATATTTAAGATAGGGTTTTTAAATTTTTTTGGCCAAATTCAATTTTAAACATTTGAATATTTTTGACCAAGTCTTAAGGTCAAAATGGTTTATAAGTTTTTTGCTAATCTTTATGAACTAATTGGGTGATCTGGAGGAACATATGGATTGATAACTTGGAGTATTGATTTGCTCTCTTTGGGCTTTCTTCTCGGCTTTAACGTTTATTCTCTGGATGAGGTGTAGCTCAATTGGACTCGATCGAGTACTTTTTTTGTTGTGGTTAGTGTTTGCTTGTGGGCTAATAATAATGATACATAATAAGTAAGTATATCTTTTAAGGGAAGTATTAGTAGGGGTGTTTGTACTACTCGAGGACCAACTTGTCAATTGTGAGAGGAAAAACTTTGCATATTTTGAATGACAAC
>JAQIXA010001988.1:0-20485 GCA_034699045.1 Nanhermannia cf. coronata Gr-Ori-00579 | reverse complement strand
GTACTAAATAGAAAACTAAAAAATTTACCCCATAGAACATTGGGACTTTCAACCTCTATCTCTTTTTTACTCGTATGCTTATACCCTATATACGAGTATATAGTTATTATTATTATTTATGAGACTCAAAGGTCTAATTGAAATTTGGAAAAATTTACAAAGGATCGATTTTAATAATGAGTTTCTTTATCTGTAGTATAGAATCTTAAGTTCTTTAAAGTAAAGTTTTTGAAACTAAATAAAAGTACAGATATCTAGATATATAGGATAAATACAAGATACAAGATGTTATCTAGATCTAAATTTAATATTAGATTATCAAAGAAAAATTGATGGAAGGAAATTTTGAGAAAATGTCATTTGAATTCATAACTAACTATCTAATTCAAATCCTTTCATGATAATACATCTAGTATCTACAATAGTTTGTCATTTGAACATTTAAAAGAGTTATTTAATCAAGTTGAGTTTGATATAAAGCCTTAATTAATACCAGATAGATTGATAGATACTGTATCTTTCTATACATACGACATTATTATCTAGCAGTTCATCAAGGTTTAATTACCTCAAAAAACTTCAAAATTTTGACATTTTGTTTTGTGAAATTTTTAACTCAGATCTTGTTAAAATACATATAGGTACACCTTATCTAAATGTATACCTAATGTAATAGCAATTTTTCCTATTTTGAGAAATTACTCAAAATGAATGCTAAAATTAAAAGTATAAATATTTAGTTTTATTTCAATTACAAAGCCGTTCAAAATTTTACAAACTTTCAAAACATGATTATGATTATAGATACTAGATGTGTTTTAATATCCATATCATATTGTAATTTACTTTATTTTACATCAAATACATATGAATACACAAATTTAATAATTTTCATTATTTGTATTCGATGTATATTTAGGACATTTTATAATGTATATCTATATTCTGAATTCCTTTGAAGCACAAAGTAAAATACAATAGAGTACAGATAGGGTACTACAATACTTACTACCTACATAATATAAAGTATCTAATACTAGATACTAGATATGTATCTAGATATGTTTAATTGTAATTTGTACTAATTATACAAGTTATTTTGTAAATATAGTAGAGTAGTTATTTTCCTTCGATTCATGGATGGATAAATTTTTCATAAAAAAGTTGTAAATAATTTTATTTTTGTTTTTGTTCTATTTTTTTGCCAATTAACATTTGGATTGAAGTCATCCAGAAAATGTGACTGATTTTTAAAAGGCAATCATTTTATATCTAATTAGATCCAGCTCTTTACATTCAGTTCTGGATTTCTCTACGATTTGTAAGCCTATGGACAAAATCTGATTTCTCAGAGCTTAGTTTGACTTTTTTGATGAACTATAATGTCATCTTACACTTGAGGATATAAATATTAATTAGCATGTATTACATATAACTTACTCAAGATTTTTTTTAAATCAAAAAGCCAAATGAAACAATATTTTTAGACTCTGATATTTTTTTCAAATTTTAAAATGTCTGGCTTATTTTTGCATAAATAGCTGTATTGTGGATTGTTTCAAGATAGATACTTTGTGTATTTAGAGGGGAGAAACTCGTCGAATATTTCCTCTCAAGTTCATTCTAAATTTTATTTTATCCTCTGAAATGTTTGCCCATCAAAGTGCTTTCAAAAATGAACCAATTGTATTTTGCAGTACTCTAGAAAGCACAAAAAAAACCTCGAAAAAAAACACAAAAAACTTTGAACTTTACCCAAAAAAGTCAAACTAACCTTCGATAACAAAGACCAGTGAGAAAAAAAAACTCTTAAAATCGAACTTTTTTAATCAAACCTAGAGCAAATATTGTAAAATATTGTACATTAGCTTTATTACAAACATTTAGGCTTGATAGGGTTACAAAAATTGTCTTTTTAAATTCAAAAATCTTAAAAACAAGACTTTTACGGAGTATTTCAGGCCTCGAAAGTTATAGTCTATAATTTACAATCAGTAGTAGAAGGGTAATTAAAAATCGACTATTTGTTTTTCTTGATTAAAGACTCAAATATTACTATTAATATTTAGTACTACTAGCATTATAGGGGGATTCAATTAAAAGCTTCAAATATTTATACTTGGATATATTTTATTTTTATCACTTTTTAGAGTACTTATGGAGTAAGGGGGTAAAATTTGTAGAAAAATTTTTTAAGAGGGGAATTAACATGGTGAAATGCATTCTAGAGAAATTTCAAATTCTCATAAAAAGCTATTTTTGAACAAGTACTCGTTCTAGTACTGTCTGTTCTGTAATATCAGTTTTTGAGAATTTCTGGGTAGATAATTAGAAAGATAGAGTAGGTTTAATGGATAATGAAAATGCAGTTTTTGAGTTTCTGTCTGGATGGTGGTGGAAATAAAAGGGTGATTGAATGCTCTGATAAATCGAGAAAAAACTTTTGAAATTTTGCCCTTAAGCTTCTAATTTACTTATAATGGCATTCAATATACTTGTTCTAATACTTAAATAAAGAATCTTAGCAATCCTTAAAATATCCTAAAAATCTATGTTTTTATAACATTTGAAATTTGGTTTAGCTCTGAAAAACCTTTTTTTCTATTAAAAATATATTAGCTATCTTTGATTTACTAAACTAAACTAGACTAAAATAATTATGGGTAAAGTTTGACCAAAATTTTAGCGGAAATTCAACCAAAATAGGAATGAAATTAAACTTTTTTCTACTAATAATGTATAGAGATCATTTCAGTTTTAAATCAGATTGCAGGATTTAAATATCAATTATTTCTCTAAAATTATGTAAATTTACTTACAGATATTTAGGTACTTATATCAGTAGTCAAATTGTAAAAAAAAATCTCAAAAATTTCCATCAAGTATGCATTTCATGTAGTCTTTTGGTCTTTTCTCTACATATGATGGATTATATAGGTATTTAGTAACATGTACAAGTAAGTATAAAATCTGCTTTTTTCGATGGTACTTTCTCCTATGCATGTTAGCCCCTCAGGGGAAATGTTGGTAGCATCTTACTATCAAACTACATACTTTATTTCTCCATTTTTTTTCTCTCCAAGAACCAGTCAAAAAAGACATTAGAAGTGCTTAAAAAGTGCATTGAAAGCATTTTTTTTACCCATTTTTGTATGCAATATGCGTACCCTATTTCATATTCCATAATATAAGAGTTTTTGAGGGTTTTTTTCTAAGTAAATTGAGCAAAATCTTGGAAATTTTTTCATCTAGTAGTCTACTAGACCTTCATCTTCATAACCCGGGTATTTTGAGATCATTAAAATCCGATTTGAGAACTCTGACTTGTACACTTGGTACTTGGACTTTTAAAAAAGTTCTTAAAAATCTACCCATTTGCTTACAAATATGGGTAAAAATCGATTTTTTGAGGATTTTAGGGCTACGTTTTTGCATATAATTTATGATATAGGTAAGGTACTTTTAGAGTTTAATTATAATTACAATTTACCTAGTTCTTATATTTGCTAATACAGTCATTGACCTGGAAATTAGAGGCAATTTAGGTCTCAATTTTAGTCAAAATTATTTGCATTACAAGTTGAAATTTAGCATATAATTTAAATATTTGATTCTCGAAACTAAAAGTATATATACCAAAGATAGGTAAAATTACTTGAGAAATTTATAAACTATTTCCCTTACTTTCATCTGCATTTTTGACTCTTTTTTGAGCTAAATAATAGAGTATATTTCAAAGATACTCAAGATACTACATATGTTTTTATACACTTTTTATACAAGGTAAATAAAATATACCCAAGTATGCATTTTACAAAGACTTGGACTGGTTTAGGTATCAGTACTGTACTGTACTGATATAAAAGGCATGCGCTTTTCTTTGATATAAAATTCAAATGGGATTTAACATGGTCTCCGATTTAAGCTCTTCCCTATTTTGGTTGAATTTACCCTTATGTATTTGGTTCCTGTATGAAATTAACACAACATTTTTGTAAATCCTAACCTACCATAGCCTAATCAAAAAAAAATGTGGGTTAATTTCATACAGGGGTAAATTAAGACCTCAAATACTCGTATAGAGGCAAATTCAACCAAAATAGGTATGAAATTAAACAGAAGCCTTCTCTATAAGCGGCATTTTCCCTTTTGAGGGTTTTAAGAAAGCTGATGAGCTTCTTATCCAACTTTTCTTTTCTTTTTCTACTTTTTTTTTAACTTTATTTTTGATACCGAAAAAGCAACCAAATTTCAAATACTTAAGTGACTCAAATCCCCTTTGAATTTTCCATCAGAAATTCTTTTATCTCTCTTTTTGCATATAAAAATGCGTAAAAAATGCGTAAAATTAAAGATACCTAAATTCAATTGTTATTTTTAATTAGCTACCCAAGTATCTTAGATTGCTCAATATTATAAAGTAAAGAAAATTCTATCAATTTATAATTTAGTAGTTCAACATTATCAAAATTTTTAAGAAAAAGGACTTTTAAAAAACTAGCCAAAAGGTCTATAAAATAGGTTATAAACTTGTAAAAAAATCAAAATTTGCAAAATTTTGAGCAGATGTTTGGTTTTAACGATTAAAATGGTCTTTATAAATATGTTAATAATATCTAATTTTCTTGCCGATTGACTATCTTACCAGTATTAAGTATTAGATTAAAATTGGCGAGATGATGATTTTAGGTGTAATCGAATCTACCTCAAAACTTGCAAACTAATCAAATTGTGAAATTACATAATTTAATTCTTTTTGATTGATATAGGTATGATAAGTATCTGTAGGTTGTAGGTACTATGTAGTATCTTTAAAAAGGTATGACAATATTATTTGCAAGTTTCTCAAACAAAATAAATCTAGTTATACTAGTAAGTAAATAGCTAGTAAATTATAAATAAATAAATATCAGTAGTAGTACATAGTAGATAAAGTACTTGAAAATGTGAATAATTTGACTGGAAATACATTTATCTTTAGTAAAATAGTATTTGTGTACCTAGTACCTACTAACTACCAGGAAAAAGTCATTATAGAGAACAAAAGGCATTTCTGGCAATTGAGGTTTAGAATTATTAGAATAGGGGAAATTTCAAATTTCAAAACTCAAGTTTTGCCTCTTTTGCCATTTAAAATCTCTTTATTTTATTCGGCTATTTCATTCTACTATGTACCTATAATATATACAAATTATACAGTGTCGTCTAGAATAAGATGGAGAAAATATGTAGGCTTTAATATAGTAGGGTATAGACCAGATTGGATTTTTGAGCAAGTAAGATATGAAAACGATCTAAAACTTATCTCCTGAGGAAAAAGTTTTCAGACCTATAGCTTTTAACCTGGTAATCTTAGCATCAAAAAATTTACAGATTCTTGATCTCCGTTAAATTTTCTATCAATCTTGCTTGCTTAAAAATCCGACCTGTTATATACTATGTATATTAAAGCCTAAACATTTTTGCTATTTGGATATCTCTATTTGGATGACCCTGTACTCTGTATATAACTATACTAGAAATACTATGAGTATTTTACAGTCTGAAGAAAGTCAAATTTCATTTCATGAAAGTGACAGAATTCTCTCTTTTATCTTCTCATATACCTACAGATATTTAGTATTATTTTATTATTTTAGATTTGTGGTGATGATTATAATAAACAAATTCAAAGAAATCCCTTTTAAAAAGAATAGGAAATGTACAGAAGGTTCTAGCAGTATTTAGTACAAAAGAGCATTTCAAAAAATACAAAAAACAAGTAAACAAAACAAAATATAATTGCTTAAATATTGTTCAAATAGCATTATATTACACAATTTCATTCATTTTTTTGACAGATTTATTGTTTTTTATTGAATAATAAAGCTCTTAAAACTTAAAATATTACTAAAATTAGTTTTTTCAAATTACAGTAGACCATATAAGTATCTCATAAGTATCAAAGTACCCTACCTAATATATGTAATTAATTATTTTGCAATAAACAAAACCTTTAAAATATATATTTTCTCATAAAATAAAGTTAAATAGGCCTGATAGTACCCTACCTTTATAAAGTACAGATTTTATCTTTGGGTTGCCTTAATATCATATATTTGTTATAACGGCAAAACTCGAGTCAAAATTATGATAGTTTTAAGATAATTTTTTGAAATCAAATACTGAATAAGAAGAAATTTTGAGTGGTTTACAATCTGACCTAGGGCAACTTATAGTACTTCTTTTATGAGTATATGATATTTTACAAGCACTAAAATCCCCGCATACCAAAATACAGATACTTTTCTAAAATATCTTTTTAGATTTAGAAGGATCCTCTAGGTATAATGTAAGGTATATCTAGTTGATATTATGCAATATATATTAGAAATTTATAGCTCTTTTGATAAATCTCAGATCTGGCCATGTATCATGTTCTAATTGAGTTTATGCCTTTAAGGGTGCTAGGGTAAATTTCCATTTTTAAATAAGTAATGCCTTGAAATATCTACTGCTTTAATACATATATACTACAACATACTTGTACTATTATATATGATGTACCAGAGTAAATTAACTTTGAATTCTCAGAGAAGAGAAAAACATTCAAATTTCCCCCTCAAACAATAAATACACAATGACCTGAGACGTACAAATACAGAATATAGTTGTACATACATATACATAGGTAGGGTACTTATATGATGAACAATACATGTGTGTGTAAAAGTCTTTATTTTTTTGAGAGAGAGAGAGAGAAAATATCAGTAGGGAAAAAGCTAATGTTTTTATGGCCTATTCCGAGTCTTTGACTCAAATATTTGATTGTACTGAACTGAACAAGGAAGAGAAAGTTAGGAAATGGGGAAGCTCGGAGATTTTGAACTTTTTTCAAATCAATTTCTCTCAAAATTAGCTAATTTTATTCTATCTTACCAGGTAAATAGATATCGAGGACCAAAACTACTCGATCCCATTATATAAAATGTAAAGTTGAGATTAAAATCAACGTTTTTGCTCATTTTTTTGGACAATTCGGAGAGCTATTGACCTAAATCAAATGAATTGCTATAATGCTTATTGACCCTTTTATCTAAAAAATTTGTGCTATGTTATCTCATAGTCTCTTGAAAATTTTCTTAAAAAGTGTTTCAAATATTGAAGACTTCCCTTCACTTCATTTCACTGTAGAGTCTAGAAAAAGAAGAAAAAAAAAGTGACGTGATTTTGTGAATAATTCATTTTTAACAAAATCTACATTGCGAGCACGATTTTTTGGCTGGCTTTTATTCTCCAGTAGTACTAGTACTATAGTAGTAGTTGCTTTATGACCAAATGGTTGAAGAATTGGAAATACTACGATAAATTGTATACTCGACTTGAGAGAATCCAGATAAGTAGAAAATATTGTACAATTTAACTTGGTAAATTGTGAAGAAGTATTCGAAAAAAAACAAAAAAAAAATCACTTTTACCAAAAATCTTTAAAAAATCACAACTTATAAGGCGGGCTTTTTTCTATTTTTCTAATTTACACATTTAATTTGACTCGTAAGTTCATAAGTGATTTATCCTACAGTAGGTACCCTACCTATACAATTTTATGACAAAAAAAGTGGGTTTGACCATATACATACTACGGAGTACTAGTATATAAAATAAATCTCTTTATAAACTAATCTGAGGGTTGGACTAGCACTTAAAAAGTATTTTTGATTCAATTTCAATTTCAAAAAAAAATGTAAAAGTAAAAAATGTATTTCTCAACTCCTTTTCATCATCAAGTTATTCATAAAAAAAGGGCGACTGAATCTGATAACTATTGACACGCTATTCCCCCTCTTACTCTCTCTAGAAAAAAAATCTTTATATTTTTATACAACTTGTATAAACCTCTACACATTAGTAGGGTACTACTATATAATGCCATGTTTATAATGTATATACGAGTAGAGTAGAAGTTCAGAATTTTGAATTTTTGTCGATATTTTTGCACAAAAAAGAATGAAAAGTAAAAAAAAAAAAAAAAAGGCAAAACAAGTTCGAAATGGGTAAATTGGGTTTCTTTCTCTGATGCTTTTTTTAAAATATTTCAAGTTTTTTTTTTCTCTACCTTCAAAGTTTCAAAGTTGGAATTCTAAAGGGATTTCTCACTACCTACCTACTTACTTATCGATTTTATTTTTACTTAATCTAAAGTAATGCTTTTCAATCTATTACTTATACATATATCAGTAGAGAGTAGTATAGAACACCCTGTATAAGTATAAAGGATATATTTTCTAAAGAATTTTACACTACTAGTACTAATACTAATAAAAAAAAGGAGATAAAAGTGCGAGAAATTTATAAAAAGGTAAACATAGTCGTAATAAGCTTAATCTATAAGCTAATTATTCAAATAAATTGCTCTGATTTAATCTCAACCTTATTTTGGTTGAATTTATTCCTGTATTTATCTAACTAACAACGTTATAGACACAAAAATATTGAAAATTTTCGCAAAATTTTAAAATTTTGTAAATAAAAACGGGTTTAATGTTTAGAAATAATGTATTTGAGGTGTATTTCATTTCCCCGTTTTAAGAGTGGGGGTAAATTTTCAAATTTATTTCGACTCTGAATTATTTATTGAGCAATTGAAGAAGCCCGTATAAATCTGAATGAAATAAACTCGAGGCTGATAAACAAACGAGGATAATTAGACCATAAATCCAATCTACCTACTATCACAATATCTATATAGATACATAGGTATAGGTACTAGTACAAGTACAAGTAATACACTTGATTTGTGTAATTTTAGAAAATCAAAGTACCTTAAAATTTATCAAATTACAAATTCTAGAAAAGTATCTTTCAAAAATTATTATTTAAAATTATTTTGAATCAAAATTTAACTACTTTCTTCAATTGTTGATGAAATTTAACATGTTTTTATAACATTTTTTGTATTTTATAAGGATATTTATAGGTATAAAAGTAGTTTAATTATTCAGTTTTTGACATTAAAACAGTGTGTTAAACTTCAAATCAAAAGGGAATTTTGCTTTAAAATGTGTTCAAAAGTAGTATAGAAATCAACCAAGGGTGTAGAACAAATTGTAACTATATATTATTTGTATATTTCTCAAGAATCCAATTTATTGTCCTTGTAAATTTAAAGTTTTACTTTCTCTTCTATAAAATTATCGATTTTTAGGGATTTTTGAATGATTTATCTGAACTACATAGTAATAGTAAGTACTACCTAAAGTTAGTGATACAAACTAGGATATAATTAACTCCTCTTTAGTTAAATATTAATAGCACGAGCAGAAGACATCTCAAGTTATTTCATTTTTAGAGTTTAAAGGTTAATTTTTGGATCAAATTGATATCATATTCGGTATCTCAATCATAGATTATCCATTTGGCAATTTGAATCTCCTTTTTGAGCTTTTCTCATTTGATTAACATGGTGACTTTTAAAGGGTTTATAGTACTTCAAGGGGTAAGGTAATCTGAAATTTTTTACGAAATGGTATAACTAGACCCTATAAAGGTCGTTCATGCCAAATTTGGTTCAATTCGATCCAATAGTTTTCGAGTTATCTTCAGAAAAACTAGTCAGACAGGCGGACAATTTTCAAACAAATTTGAATAGTAAGTGCTCGCTTCGCTCGAACAAAGTATATATGTATATACTATATACATAAGGTACTATGTACTAAAGTTCTAATTAGATTTAAAATCTTGAATAATAAATATATTTTTGACTTTTGACATCATTTCTCGAGATATTTAAGCCTAAATATAGACCTTTGCGGCTTGCAAACTTGTCGAGCTATAAATTATTTTGATATCTCAAAAAGTTTTTCCAGACATAATATTGTACCTACTAAGTAACTATATGATAGGTATACTAATATTACTTTATATATAACACACGACCAGCAGTATTTAAAATGCAAAGGTTGCATTTATACCTTGAAATTAATTATTTCATAAGCTCTAAATTAATTATATCTCAACTTTAATTAATTTTTAAAAGATAAGAATTATACATTCTTTAAACTCGAGTTTTTTTTAGTCTAAAATTTGAAATATTTTATCAAATTTTACTCAGATTTGAATTTAAAATTTGTAAAAATACCATTCATGTTTCAAATTGACCGATTTCCCTTTGGATTTAGATTAAAGATTTGGACCAAGTTTTCTTATAATTTGATGGGGGATTTTATCAAAAAAATAGAAAAAGTAGACAAAAATGGGGGAGAAATATTTGAGAATTTGAAGATATCATCGCCGTAGGATAGTCAGAATAGACAACTTTATGAAGTGAATCCGAGCAAAAAGACAAAAGAAGCTGGAAATATATAAGAAAAAAATTACAAATAGGATTTCTTTAACAAGCACATACAGTCTACAGTACCTACTATGTATATATGAGGTTACCTTATAAAGAAAGACTTTTCTACTCTACATACATATAAGAATAAGGAAAAAAACCTCTTTTTATAAAAACCGTAAATTTGTTGAATTCAGAAAAGCGGATAAGAAAAATGACTTTGTGATTTCGGCTGGACTTTTATACCCCAGAATTGAGAGCAGAAAAATTCTTAACTTTTTTGAAACTCAAATTTTGCCAGTTTAAAAAGCCTTAAAAAAGACATGGAAATTTCAAATATCAAAGTATCAGATACTTAATACTGAATAGTCTTTTGAATCTTTTGTAGTAATCTCATCCCTATTTTGACTGAATTTACCCATATATTTTTGATCAAACTAAACTAAATTAAACCAAACGAAAAGTATTTTGAGTTAATTTCATAAAAAGGAAAAGTTAGACAAAAATATGGGATAAATTCAACCAAAATAGGAATGAAATTAAGCTTAAATTTTTGACAAATCCTCATTTTTGCAAAAATTTCTTTTTTTGCCAGGTTTATATAATCTTAAAAAAGATGGAAAATTTTTAAAAGGATCATTTTGCATTTGATATTCTGAATATGTCTACTGGTAAATAACATAAAAGAATGCATCTCAATATTTGAAAAAGTACTTGCTATCCGAATTATGACTTTGGTCCCCCAACTATATCTTGAATTTTTTTTTCTAAGAAAAATTCACCGAAATGAAGCAGAAGGGCTTGAGTAATAAAACATACAAATTCAAAATGTAAGTACTCAAGTTTACTACTGTACTAATATAAGTAAAATATCCAAGAAAAAGTAAATAGAGCCTTACTCGTAGTCTAATGATAATAACAATAATCGAAAGAAATGAAACTGGGGCTCAAAATAATACACTACTAGTACTAGTAGTAGGTACTAGTAGTACTTAATAAATGAATTCATAATAAAGTCGAGTCTTAAATTTGAAGTCTTGAAGGGGAAAAGTTTTGTCTCAAAAAAATTTACATTTATTTCAAGTCCTTCTTGTATAAAAATCAAAATTTCAAAAAATTTCAAAATTTTGAAAAAACATGTTTAGGTATTCGGTATGGGTAAATTTCTTATCAAAAATTGTAGGTACTGTAAGTATTTCATAAGTTATGGTAGAACATGAGGAAAAAGTAAATTTTTTTGACTTTCTCCAATATAGATAGGACTTGTGTTTAATTTTATCCCTATTTTGATTGAATTTACCCCCTATATTTTAGGTCAAACTTTAACCTTATATAAAATTAAACTACAATTTTTTAAATTTTAGTCTAGTTTAGGTTACGATTTTGTAAAATTTACATTTCATAAAAGAGTAAAGTTAGATCAAAAATATAGGAGTAAATTCAACCAAAATAAGTTTGAGATTAAATCGGAATCAATAGATAGTATCTAATAATATATACAACTATTCTATTACTAATAATAGATAGGCTTGATACTCTTTGGGAATTTGTACTTTTTCCCCAATACATAAGATACATTTAAGATACTTTATAGTACCTACATATTGTATCTTTATTTCCATTTTATTCTATTTTATACTAGACAATTTCTAGTGTCTCTTATAGCCTATTGATATTAATGTGCAGAATATTTTTTTTTCTTTTACTTATTTCCATTTCTCTTACAATTTCGATTTGTTAGCTCGCAAACCACACAAAATGATACAACAAAATACAAAAATTGATTCAAATTTAAACTTTTTTTGAACACTTGAAGCATAATTTCTATAAATTTTCATTTCTTAATGATTTTTATGATAGATTTTACAGATAAAAATGATTTGAAAATCAAAAGAGTTAGATTTTTAAGCATTTTTGAGCTTTTTTTGAAGAAAATTTTGAGCTTTTGTGATAGTTTTTGTTGGGTATTATTTCGGAATTTTGTATGATCAAGTCTTTTTGGTGCAGTATTAAGTATTTTTGTATTTTTTTATATTAGTATAGGGATTCTCGTGTTTTTATATCGATCTCAATAAAAGTCATCTGATACTCTCTGACTCCCCCGAAAAAATAAGAAAAAGATTTGAAGAGTCTAATAAACCGCTTTGCTCTCATCTTAATTTCACAAAATGTCAACTTTATCTACTTTTTATACCTAAATACTTACTCATAAGAAACTACCAGTATCATTATATATGTATAGATACTACTACAATATCATCATGAAATAATATCAAAAATAATTTTGCCAAAAAAAATACTGAAAATAGGATTTTGACTACTATCTTACTTCAAAAGCCGATATAAAACGCACAAAATTAATTAAAATTTTATACAAGTACCTATTTTTTCACTTACAAATCCTAGATTCCATGATTTAAATCAAGTGATCGAAAACTAGGATTTAAAATGGAAAACTGGGATAAGAATACTAATATAAGAAGCGTTAAAAAACTTAATATTTTCCTAGAGGTAATTGAATCACAAACACAAACTGGAGATTTTTAAGCAAATTGAACCTGAAAATTCTTTGAAATTTTTAAATAATTTTGTATTTTCAGCTTTGAAAACTCATATTTAGGCTTTAATTTTATAAGGATATGTGACTGCATCACTTTTTTTGACAATTTATCATCTATTTAGACGACCATATACATATGTACCCTACTATAAGTTATAAGTATATATGTAAACTTTTAAATATCTTCAAGCTTTTGGTTTGATATCCTATATAAAATAGTCTTAAAATAGTTGAACTTGTTTTTTATTTATTTATATTTATGTTCGAATAAAAATACACTTACTATTAGGTAGGGTACTTTGGTATCTTGTTTTATAGACAAATGGGTTGTAAAATAAAATATTTTGATATTTTTATACTTATTACAAGGATACTTAGAAGTACTTGTATGTTTATACCTATGTAGGTATCTTATGTTTATGATATGCAATATAAGATACTCATATTATTTATTACCTGGAGTTCAGTATGAGCAAAATATTTCAGACATATTTCTTAAATAACAAATTATGTATATCTAGGTAGATATGTGCTTTTGTAAGGGAAATTAATTTTAGAAAATTAATTGAAATTTGATGATTTCCTTCCAAATTTCTTTGTCCTTCAGTTTAGTTGGCAGTCAAAATAATTTCCTATTTGGAGGAAATTAGAAATTTTCAAAGAAAAGGACTTTTAATTTATAATTAATAAGCTCTATATTTAAAGGATAACTTTGACTTTCAGGCTCTTACATGTTAAACATCATAAAGAGGCCTGAAAACATTATAACCCAAAGATATCCTTTCAAATATCAAAATTAATATTTTGCTACCTTAAATACTTGAATATTTGATTACAAAAAATAAGGAAATTGATTTTGAAATGACAAAAATCTCAAGAATTTCTCATTTTATTACTTTACTAAAGAGTCATCTTAAAATGAGGGAAATTTGAAATTTTGCAAAATTTCAATAGATATTTATAAAATAGGTAATAATCAACAAAATAATTACAGAGAATATAAGAACCAGTCTAGATATTTTGAAAATAAAACAGATATTGGCCCAATTCGCAGTTTTTAGAGCTTTGGCTGTGATGGTTTTAGCGGTAATGACCAGATACCCTGCCTTTTAGAAGACTTGTAATCTAGTCTAAAAATTAAATTGGAGTCTCAAGTATGTAATTTAAACCGGAATTAAATACCAAATTAACCCAATTTGATAACATTTTTTGGGGGTCTTTTAGCCCTTAGAAATAAGTATATAACATTTAATATTTATCATAAGCTTTTTCCTACAGTTTTCAAGTGGCCATTAAATTCTCGAAAAAAAAACTTCAAAAACTATCTTGATAAGTATAATTGAAGTTTTAATGGAATAAATTTACTAGTAATAGTACTTCTATATTAAGAATATGTATAAGGTTAAGAACATGCAAAATATCAAAAATTATTTACGAAAAATTACAGGTGTACAATAACCTACCTACTTGAAAATAAAAATGTAGAATTTGTCAATAATCGATATTTTTATTATTTGAGTTTAATCTCATTCCTATTTTGGTTGAATTTGCCCTCTAATTTTTGGTCCTGTATGAAATTAACCCAAAATAATTTTAATTCAGTATAGTTTAGGTTAGATTAGGTTAGGATTTTATAAAAAATATGGGAAAATATCTAAAATTTTAGGAGTAAATACAATCAAAATAGGGATGAGATTCAACGAAAGCCTTATTATATCGATATTTTGCACTTAAATAAAGTAAAGTAAGGCAAGAAATTAGAAAATATTTTAAAATTTAAAGCCTAAAAGTATTTACAGGGTCTTTCAAAAACTGAAATAATGATTTTTTTCGCAAAAATTGTAAGTAAAATATACAAAGTCCATTGTACTTTTTTGTGTCCAATACAAAATAAAGAAATTTTGTTACACAAATACTATAGGGGAGAAAGTCATTTATCTTTATTTTCAAATTTACAAAGTCCGGAACTCTTATACTAGGATTTACTTTTACAATAAATATAAATCGAAGTTATTTTTTTTACAACAAAGAGAAAAAAAGTAGAAATAAATTGAGTTTTATATCCCGTGTCTTTTTGGTCTAGATTGGAGAATTGTGTACTTACATACATTATAGTATAGTATATACATATATATGTACATTGAGCCTATATATATTCTTAATATAGGGTTAAAACCAAGATTTAATATTCTAATCCTGGATTTAAAAAGTATTTATCCAAAGTTAGGTCAGCTTTTTATATAAAATTATGGACAATTTTTGGATTAAAAATTTTAATATCAAGTAAACCTAGGCTTATTTGAGTCACAAATTTTTTTATATTAATTTTTATGAAAATTTTGCTGATTTTTGATGATTTTCTATGTTTTAAGGTGGTATATTGATTGGCGGGAATCTCGAATTATCATCTGGAAGTGGTCGACATAGTTCTCTAAAAAGAAATTTAAATTCAAATGGGAAATCAATGACAGGTTTGGGTCTTCCTGGAAGTCATGAGACTCACCTGGACCAGTATGTCGTTCAGACTTCTGGTGGAAAATACTACATACCTCAAGGTACACAAAATAAGCTTATTTTTGACCATTTTTATAGAAAAAATGGCATAATTTTAGACAAAATTGAGCCTATCTGTAATATTTTATATGTTTATAATTCAAACAAAAATTTTTTATTTTATAGATACACCCAAAAATTCAACCTCCGAATACAAGTCGAGTCCAAGTTCAAGTCCTTCGAAGAAAACCTCTGGAAGGTAACTTTATAAGCCTTATTTATTTACTATTTTTACTACATACATGTATATACTTTATATAGAAGTTTTATTTGAAAATTTTCATACTTTATACAATGGTCTTGTAGTAGGTATAAAAGGATTTAATGAAAAAATTGGTTAATGTAGCACAAAAAGAGAGTAAATACTCGAGTTATTTGGGACACAATTTTGAATTTTTTTGTTTATTTATTTACACTCTGTTTTCCATTTGGAGTTTCTTGTAGAACAAGATACTTGATTTTGGCCCATAGTATTCTGTGTAAATACCAATACTTTTTTTATTGTATTAAAATGTACCCTTAATGTGGGTAGGTACTATAAATTGCGTAAGGTACTTATTTTAATGATACAATTTTGGGCCAAACACTCGAGGATCTTCAGATAAAATTGATTCGAAAATTTTTATGAACTTGTCCAAATCTCTCAAGTTTTAAATAGAGATGAAATTAAGCATGATTCATTTCAAATAAGATCTTTTATACCCGTAAATCTTGATTTTTAACTAATTATTTTTCAAATTTTTGCAGTAGTCTACTATACAAATCAGACCCAGTCCATGGAACACTTCGAGATAATCATCACCAGAGATTTAAATCAGACAATGACGATTATTTCAGGAAATTAAGCAATTTTGGCTGGAAAAAATGGACGATCGTCATCCTATCCCTTGTACTAATCCCATCCCTATTATTTAATATACTATTCGGTAAGTTCTTCACTATATTTTTACAAAAATTTTGCAAATTTTACTAAAATTTTGGTCAAAAAAATTTCTAGCTTCAGGTCTACTTCCATATACGAAAGAAAGTGCCAAAAATTGTGCAGAGGAAATGATCGGTCTGGACTCGGACGTGGTTCGACAATCAATGATCAACGAGTCCAGCTCAAGTCGTCAGATGGCTAACAAAATCCCAACTTTTGGAGGTCAGTTTTTTTGCAAATTTTTTATATCAATTTATTATTTATATATTACACTTGTACATCCGGTTTGCATGTAAGTTTTATTTTTTACTTTTAATTCATCACTTTATAAAAAAGTCAAAACCATTATCGAAATTGTCAATTTTAATATCAAGGCTAAATTGACATTATCTAATACATCCTTACTTGTAATTTATAATCTTTTATAATCATGTCAAGTAAGATTAAGGACAGTATTTAACAAAAATTATGAATTTTTAAATAATGGTTCTGGTTCTTTCTTGATTTGCTCATTTATTAATTTATTTTTCTTTTAAAATTTCTTTTTTATGAAACAAAAAAAGCTTATGATTTTGATACTGGACAAAAAATGCATGGCTCAAAAAAGCATGAGAAATTTAGAGATAGGCTTATGAACAGAGGAATAAATGATGTAGAAAACACTATTAGATTTAGAAATGCAAATAAAAATAGAAAAAAACGACAAGTCCAAGACACTCCTGTCAAATCGAAACATTGGCCATTTTCAGCATCTGATGCTGCACTTTTTGACGATCCTGTATATCCTATACCTCTAGATACAAGTATAACTATAAGTAATGATTTTATAACTACTACTACCACCACTACTACTGAAGTTGAAAATGCTGGAAATGAAGAAATCGTTGATGAAATTGAAAAAGAAAAGTTTAAAAATTGGGGTTGGGATTTTTGGTCAAAGGAAATTGATAAGCCAAGTTCTGAGAAAAAAGTCGATAATTTTGAAGATCAAGAACAAGCTGATGGATTTCCTGAGGGTTTAGCTGACTTTTTTTCACCCTCTTTTAGCCTCACTGGAAGTTCACAAAAATATAAAAAGGATTCAAATGGTGTTGGGGATCAATATAAAGTTCTATTTGATGATGATGATCAATATGATGATAAGACCAAAAACAAGATTATCGAATTGGAAAGTAATTTTGTAAAGTTTAAAGATGATCAAGATCAAGGCCAGAATTCAATAAAATCACCAGAAACACAAACAAGATTTGAAAATCATGGTCAGAGTTGGCAGTTAGCCGGCTGAAATTGATTTCATCCAGTCACTTGGCAAAAATGGTCAAATTGGCTTACTCTATGATATACTAAATTAAGATATCCAGTATAATTATTCATATTTAGTTAATTTTGATTCTTACTAGTATTTGAGATAAATAATATAAAATTGAACTCTAAAAATGAATATAGGTAATCCTATATTTATTTTTTGAAAATTTTAAATTTTTGCCATTTTGACCAGTAAATCGGTCGCTTTTGATCAGCCAATTTGACCAGTCCTATTTAGTTGGCTGTGCCAACGTTGACCATGCAATGTTATTAAAAATTTAGAAGAAAAAGTTGAAGAATTCAGTAAAGAATTGAAAAACGAGGGGAACTTGCCAATTTATGAATATCAGGATGGGAGAGCTAAAGTTGAGACTATTAATTTTGACCCAATCGATGAGAAAAGTCCATTTATTTCAGGTGAAGTAAATCCTTCAGATACTCAAGATCCTTCTGCTTCTGGTGATGGTCTCAAAGGAGAAAAATTGACAGAAAGTAATGGTGAACCCAAAGTATCTTTTATAGTACTGGATGATGGTGACAATGAAAATAATGAAATGATTAATGAAAACCTGGTTAATGGTGAAAAAAATCAGACCGGAAATGAAATCGTAATTGACTTTGAGATTAATGAACTCTCTGATAATACTCATGATACTCATCTAGTAAGGGGAAAAAATTTTGGCCAATCTGATTCTGAATCTGAAGAAATTGAGAATTCGATCGATATCAATTTATCAGCTGGTCATAGTCGTAAGACAGATCTCTCAGGTCAAGATGATCTCGTCGATAAGGAACTTAATTTGGGCTTAATTTCACCTCCATCAACACCATCACCTGAAGAAAAACCTCATTTAAGTGGTGGTGCTTGTGAGTGCTTTTGTCCATGTATGGATACCTACGACTATGAGACAGGATCTGGATCTGGCTCTGGCTTTAAAACTGAGAAAAATTTGGAAAATTCTGATGAAATCCTCGATCCATTAGTTTTAATTGTAAATGACATTTCTGGATCAGGTTCTGGTTCTGGTTCTGGTTCTGGAGTTGATGGAAATTATTCTTCTTCTAGTTCTTCTGGAGATTGGCTTGAAAAACAAGGTGTAATTACATCAGATGAAATTATCGAAAATTATGATTATATTTTGACATTTGAAGAGAATTATAATTACACTAATAGTAATAATACAAGTAGTAGTAGTAATGCTCAAGAAATTGTTGATGAAAATTTCGATTTGATTTTTGAAGATGATGGTAGTTTTTTCTCGGGATCTGGTGATATCGATTCCTCCAAACCTACTATTCCTTTATATACTGATAAAAATCAATCCTTTGGCACAAATTATAATTATTTTAGATTAGTTAATGGCTCAATGGTCTTTGTTGTTAGTGGTGAAGGTGAGAGCTTTTTCAAATTTTTTTTTCATTGTAATTGTAAGATGTCATTTTCATAATCCTACTCGTATTTGTGGCTTTTTGTGTCCTGTGATTGTCAGTTTAATTCAAATTATACTAATACTTAATTATACCTATCTAGATATATATAAGCAAAATTTTAAATGATTGAAATATCAAACAAATTTGAGTAAAATCCGGAAAATATTTACAAATTTTAGTCAAAATTATCAAAATTATCAAATTCCTATTAGGGATATTAGGTATGCAGGTATATATTAGTATTTTGTTGAATTTCAAACCTATTTTCATTGAATTTTGCCCTTATATTTTTGGTTTATAGGGATGAAATTAAGCACAAGTCTTAAAAAAAGTGAAAATTATAGTAAAGTTTCATCAGTATGGTTAGATACTTGAAATTTTTAAGAATTTTACGGTCAATTTTTTGAGTACCCTACTTTTAACTTTTCAAAAAAAAGTTTAATTTCTTAGCTATTTTTTGGTTGAATATGCCCCTATATTTTCACCTGTATGAAATTAAACCACCTAACTTCTAGAACTATTATAACCTGACAGGTTTAAATCAATTTTTTAGTGAAATTTATGAGATTTTGAGGCAATATATCTGTACTTTAGTTTTTAATACCTATTACATTTACTGTACTAATTGTCCATTTTAAAATATAAAATCTTGGCTTCAAATCATTAAAAGAGTAACATATTGAGAAATATAAAAATTTTATTCCAACATTTTGAAACTTTTGTTTTAATTACAAATTCAGATAAATTAGCTTTTACAATTTAAGCACTAGTAGTTAAAGTACTATAAGGTACATTTTATATATTTTAAGACTTTATAATACTTTCCATACAATTTTATATGGATTTTAATATCAAATATTTGGTTTTTAAGTGAGTAAATAAATCCCATTTGAATCCTACTTAAGACTATAAGAGTTAAAGATTGTATTGCTGAAGGGTAGAGAGATTTAAAAGGAAATGAAATAAAATGAAATAAAACATTTCTTCAACTTTTCTTCAAACTCAAAATCTTTAAATCTCAAAATCTATTTATTTCTTTTTCTTATACTAGGTCTTAATTAACTATCCATTAATAATTAATTATTAATTGTACGAGTATAATGTTGAAGATATTACACTAACGAATATAATGTTGAAGATATTACACTAAAATTTGATACATTTTTCTGGGTCTAAGGTTAAATTTCGAGTGTCAAACTGATGCCAAATATCAGTCATCGATTACCCTTAGAAATCTCATTTTTGCTTTTTTCCCATTCGATTAAGATGGGAACACTTAAAGGGATCGATTAGTAAGTGCCCCAATCTGAAATTTTTTGTCGAAGTGTCACAACTAGACCCTATAAGGGTCCTTATGTCAAGTTTGGTCAAATTCGGTAGAGTAGTTTTTGAGTTATCCGCT
>JAQIXA010001987.1:0-20492 GCA_034699045.1 Nanhermannia cf. coronata Gr-Ori-00579 | reverse complement strand
TTTGTTCATCTACTTTCAGATACTCTTTACCGTTTTTCAAAAATCATAATACTTTTTGAGTTATTCACGTATAAACACGTGGCCCACCCTGTATAACAAAGTTTATCAATACTATCTATTTCTTCTTTATAAAGTTGGATATATATATGGGTGTCATGTATTGACATGACAAGTACTGGTATACTTACTGTCAAGTATTATTTAGGTGTCAAAAATTTAAAAATTTTAAATTTTTGTAAAAATATTTTAATTTTTTTAAGATATGTACTCTGTAATTTGCTGATAAACTTGATTTTTATATCAGTGTTTAATAAAATTCATAAAATAATTACAAAATAAAAGGCAAAAATTAATTTTAGAATGTTAAAAAATACAAAATAAAATATTTTGCAATACTTGTCAATACTTGACATATGGCATGGCAAGTATTAATAGGTATGTATTCAACCCTTATAAATTTATCTTACATTATCAATTTCAAAGGGGTTTTGCTCCAATCCCTCAAAATCATTCTCAATCTGCAATATACAAATTAAAAAATCAATTTTTGTTATCTCTCAAAATAATACATATTATACATATATATACTAAATAAGTAGTATTTAATATTTATAGGTACGTACAGGAAAATAGACATAGAATATTTAAAATAACTTACAGAATTCTTTTCTGAAATTTTCAACCTTTTGCAACGTGGTCCTGGACCTTTTGACCCCATTTGTCCCCTATAATAATAGAGGAAAAAGTTATTATTTCAGTCAGGCACTCTTACAAGGGGAAGCTGGAGCCTGTATATTTACGATTTTTAAATTTTTGTGTTCAATCGACCAAAACCATCCTAAAACTATATCTGACACTGTAGTAGAACTCACCTCTCGAAATTACTCGAGATTTTGATGTTTGACTTTTAGCTCCTATACCTTTTACATGGTAACCATAGGTTTTTAAGAAAAATGCAAAACTTTCAGAATATTCAGAAAATGTGCTCCTTAAGGTATTTTTTTACGCTCTTTCGAAACCGGTTTTGAAAATTCCTCATAGTTTTCGAGTTACATAGGGTTCTTTTAATACAATATACTGACACATGTAACTCGAAAACTATGAGGAATTTTCAAAAACGGTTTCCACCATTCGAAAGAGCATAAAAAACTACCCCAAGGAGCGTATTTGCAGAATATTCTGAAAGTTTTGGATTTTTCTTAAAAATCCATGGTAAAAGGTATAGGAGCCAAAAGTCAAAGATGGAAATCTTGAGTAATTTTGAGAGGTGAGTTCTTTTCTACTACGGTGTCAGACATAGTTTTAGGATGGTTTTGGTCGATTGAACACGAAAATTTGAAAATCAAAAATATACAGGCTTCCCCTTGTAAGTACACACACTATTATTCACTAAACAGAAAAAGAACTCTTTTTACTTTTAACAACTAGGTATAGGTAATTTATTTTACATAATATACGAGTACTACATAATATAATTACATAATATATTTATATTTACACTTTCAAAGGTAAATTTGTGACATATTATAAAAAAGCCTAGTTAAGATATGTATTCCTAATTCCTATACTCGGTAGTATTGTAAATTACAATTTGTAATCTAGCACTAGCATATCTAATATTTGTTTATGAAATTGGAAAAAGAAATTAATAACTAATTAATACCGATATGTAAGCTAAGCTAGGCAAAAATACATAAGTAACTAATCTTAATAAGTAAGTGTACTTTTTGTTAACTCAAAATTAATTAACTCAAAACAAGACTCTTATAACGCAGCCTGCCTTACCTATACATTTTTTGTACCAAAAGCATTTAAGTATACAAAAGCTTCTGATTCTAAAAATCTAAAATCTAAATTATGTATGTAAAATGTAAAAACACTTTGCCCATTTTAAGGAAACGGTGCAAATAGGCTTGTTTTTAGAAAGTTTACAGGTTTTTTCAATCTCGTTCGAAAGAGCTATAAAAATTGACGTTTGAGAGAGTGTTAGTTTTTAAAAAATGCGTTTTCATAACTAAAAATAAGATATTTGAGTTTGAGGCCAACGGCCAAAGATCGCTATTTAAAAAATTCCAAATTATTTATTGTAGATTTCAATTCAACCAACCGAATTGGTAATATTCCAAATATTTAATAAAATGAATATTTTAATAAAGAATATCAGATTATTTTATTAAATAAATTATTTTAGCTTTTTTACCACTATAAAAATTTTGTAAAAATGGTGGTACATAAATAATTTAAATTTTTTCCAATAACTAGGCTTTTAATTGTGCGACCAAAACAATGAAGATATCACAAGTTACCCCATTTTTCGGGTTCAAAGGTCAATTTTTGGGGTGAAAGGTCAACTCCTAGGTCAAACGGATATCAAATTCCGAATCTCTGTTATCGATTACCCCTAAAGCTACTTAAACCTCATTTTCGATTTTTCCCATTTGATTAACATGGGGAATGGGGAACCCTTAAAGGGTCCCATCATCCCCAAGGGGTGGTGCAATCTGAAATTTTTTTTGAAGCATGCAAAACTAGACCCTATAAGGGTCCTTCATGTCAAGTTTGGTTAAGATCGGTCCAGTAGTTCTCGAGTTATCCTCTGGACAGACAGACGGACAAAGTGCAAGCAAAGTTGAATAGTAAGTGCTCGTTTCGCTCGCACAATTAGTGCACCTAGTTTTTAAAAAGTAAGTAGGTAAGTACTTACAAATATAAAATGCTGAATCGATTCCTCTTAAACTCCTACAATGATATTCATAAACATTGATTGGCTTCGAAATAATTTCAAACTTGATAGTTAAATTTTTAGAATTCGGTTTTGAATGATAATTTTCAATTTCCTTCAATTCACTTGTTTTTTCTTTTGATACTTCTTCATTTGTTTGAGTATTTTTATTTTGTTTTTTATCAATTGAAGATTTTTTCCTATTTCTTCGTTTCTTTTTACTACTACTTTTACTTTTACGGTCACGACTACTTGTAGAACTGTCTGAATTCTCAGATTCATTTGATTCTTGACTTTGACTTTTGTCATCAGATTCAATACTATTATTAGATGATCTTTGCCTTTTCTGATTTCTACCTTTACTTCCTCTACTTTTTCTCTTCGCTTTGGACTTGGACTTTTTAAGACCATCAACTGCTTTCGGTTTCAAATCATTAGACGAATCCATATTCCGAACTTCATATTGTTCCTTAATTTTTCTTTTTAAATCATTCACAGCTTCAGTATCTGAAGTTTCATCTTCTTTCATAGATATATTCATTTCTATTGAATTCAGCATATCATCAAATTCTTCAAATGCCTTTTCACTTGGTGTCATTTTTTTAAGAACGAAACATGAACCAAACTCTGACTTGAGTGGATAAAATTTACAGAATTTTTGGATATTTGAGGATAAACCCATTGTATCAATCCAAATACTGGCACATGCAATTGTCGTATCTTCTTCAACTGGCTCTTCTTTTTCAGATTTTTCTTCATCGTCTGGCTCACTAATATAAGCTGTGTTTGAAGTTGATGATTCACCAGTCTCAGAATCATCTTCACTTTCTTTCCCTCGCATTTTTGCAAATGCAGCAAGAGCATCTGCATCTAAAACTATTGATGGGCGAGGTAGTTCAAGCAATGGTGCTTGTGCTTCATCAACCCCAAATTTCAAAGCAGTTGAATAGTTGCCAGGTTTACTCTTATTTGAACCGACTTCTTCTTCCTCATCCTCTTCGTCTTCATCAGCTAATGGAAATATTGAGCTTTCTTCGAGTATTTTCCAATTTTTAAAAGGAACCGGACTTCTAATTAGTAAAGAACGAACTTCAATATTTGAACGTTCAGGTGGATCCATCGGATAAAGTCCTCTTTTTTGTGCCCAATCTTTCCATCGATAAGTTTTCCTTTACAAATTAGATAAAGTAAAGTGATACTACCTGGAAAAAATGATAATCTTACCATAATGGAAGTGGTGGTAAAGTTTCAGGATAGAGCAAATCTGTGTCTCGTATTTGTACTAAATGAATTGGGTGAAATAATTGTTGAGGAATCGAACCGATTTCTCTTCCATCAAGATCTTTCATGGGAAATAATTGCATTATTGCAGAAGTTAAAAACGGAATTCTATTTTGATTTGAAAATTTTTCAAAATTATCTTCATTTGCTTTTGGTTGAACAGCTTCAATGATATCTGAAAGTCTTGGAATGCTTTTCCTATTATTCTTTTTTGAACTTCCATAATCACCACCACCACCATTCAAATCGTCAGCATCCGCATTTGGATCATTATCCCAATTAATTTCATCGGGCAAATTACTCAAGTCCCAATCATTTTCCAATTTAACTTCCTCGTTTTCCTGGTCTTCAGCTTTTGAAGAATGTTTTCTACCACTACCACTTCCAAATAAAGATAAAGGTGATTCTAAACTACTTGCAGAGATTCTACGACTTTCACTCGTCGATTTGGAGTTGGAGTATGAACGTTTATGTTTATGTGACTTCTCATTATCATCTAGATCCAAACTATTAGGTTGTGATGGTGGGCTTCTTTTATTAAAGTCATCAAGATAATCTAAACTATTTGAATCTTTATCTTTGTCAGAATAAGGAGATTTTGGCTTTTCATCAGGGTCGTCAACAGAAGGTTCTTTACTGCTACTGCTAAGTCGACGAGGTTCGAGTAGAATTGATGGACTAGACTTTCTTCTTTTATTAGAATCATCAAATTGAAGCACAGGGTCAGAATTATCTTCAGCAAGTGAATTATCCTTCTTTAAAGATGAACTATTATTACTTCCAGATGATTTTGAGCTTATTGTAAGCCTTGATTTATTTTTATTTTTATTCGTTTTTGAATCAATCATTTTATCTATTTCACTATCATCCAAATATTTTGAGTCTTCATCATTTGCTGAAAATTCATTTTCAAGAGATTTGATCTCATCTTCGTCAAGTTCATTTATAGTCTCATCATCTTTTGATGAACTTTTGGCATTTCTCTTGACTTTATTTCCCCCCTCATTTTCATCTTCATCTTCATCAGAAAAATTGTCATCATTTTCTTGATCAGATTCTGGATTAAGGTTGTCAAAGTATGAGTCTTTTAGCTCACTCTCATTTTCATCAAATTCATCATTTTTTTCTTCCTCTTTATTAGTCACTTCAGGTAACGGTGCATTTGGCGGAATATATTTTGGAATTATTTCAATTAGTTGATTCCAAAGTTCCTCATCAGTTAAAGGTTTCTTCAAACCATTCCATTGATGAATCCAGCCTGTTAAACAGCTAATTGTGGAAAAGTTTTTAATTTCAATATCATCAGTCCAAGTTAATGATGCAATTTTAAGAAGAGCTAAATATTTTTTAAAAAATGAATTAATATTAAGAACAGTCATATTATATTTATAAATTATAAGAATACCTTTAGTTAAAATTAATGGCCATAATTCTTTTCTACTTGACAATGGTAGCCCAGGGCTTTTATTTTTCAAGACAGGAATACGATCATCAACTGTTATTTTTCTCCAAGAACCCTAAGAACAAAAATGAATACTTTTATTCTTATATTCTGTACTTATCACTATCACATTTGTACAATTTATTGAAAAAATACTACAGAATATTAATTAACCTTACCATGTAATAAAGTCGAACGAAATAACGACCACTTTTATTGAATTTCGGACAATCTCCTTTTTCGCCAGCTTTATTATGACTATAAATATGATCCCAAGGCTAAAATAAACGAGTAATTAATAGGATATTTCAAACTTATTAAAAAAGCAGTTATATAAATTATAAAATAAATTTAATACCTTCCAACGAGCATTTGAATTCCTTTTAAATGTTTTCCCCTCACCCTCAATTTTAAATTTTGGGTTATTTTTGGAAAAATCATGCAACTCTGATATCTCTGATAAAATGAATCTTATGATTGTAGATCTTCGACCTAAATTAATATAGGTAATATTAATATTAATATATTTATAAGAAAAACATTTTGAATTTTGAATATAGAATTGAGTGAACTTAATAATTAATTACTACTTACATAGATGAGCATTCGGTATAATTAAATCAATCTTTTCCTTATCCTTTTCATTTCCTTCAAGATTAACAAGAACAGGGGGGAATTGTGGATTTTTAAAAAATGTCGACGGAGTTTTCCATTTCTTTTTCATTTTAGAGCTGATCGATTTGGGCATCATTGTTTCTCCAGTTGGATCGAGAAAATCCGCATCAGCATCTTCCCATTTGAATTTATTAACTTCTTCGTCAGACCATAAAGGCTGTAATAGAAATGATTTGAGATGAAATAATTATTTCAAAATATATTTCATTGTAGATAAAAGCATAATTTACAATAAAGTTAATTACCCAAGGAGGTCTGCCATCAGATTTTTCGAATTCATTATCATCCATTTTTAAATTAGAAAAATACCTAATATACCTAGTTAATATTAACGATAAGTTCTAAAGCTCTAATGTTAAGCTCTACCTATTTATTTACTTACACTATACTAGATAATAAAATATCATTCATATCATACCTTATCTACCTATATTGTATTTTTTCTACCCTATTCAATTTAAGAAATACTTTTTTGTATACTACTTTGCTTGGCTTGAAACTGAAATTGTAACAAATTATTACAGAATGAATGTATAAAGTTTTATTTTCCATTTCTATATCAATTCAAATTTCAAATTCAGGTAGGTATACTTATTAAAAAAAGTCCTATATAGTGTGTGTGTCACGTCCTAATTATTTGTAGGTTTTAATGGCGTGAATAGCATAATTAATATCCGTTGACGATTGCCAATGCCACTCATTATTAAAAGGATTGTAACACATTCCATGAATTAAAATAGTTTCTAAACCATCTACAAAAATAAATTAAAAAAAAGAAAGGTAAAATACTGATAGGTTGGCCATTCAAAAAGAGCATTATTTTTTATTTTATAAAATATTTTATAACTTACAATCTCGGGATAATCTTTGAAATTCTACAGGTGTTAGAAACTTGTCCCATGAATGAGTGTTGATTGGGAGTATTTTTAAAATATATTCGGCTCCAATTATAGCACCTAACCAGGAAAAAGTTGTACGATTTATTGTAGTTAGAAAAAATGAACCACCATCCTGTTTATTAGGGAAGAGAAAAATAAAATGTAATTTTAAGATTTAAAACTTTAAATAGGTATTTAAAGAATCTATTGCCTTTAATAATGAGGCTGCAGTTGAAATAAAATGTTCAGGATCGTTTACATGCTCAATAATCTCACTTGCCACAATCCCATCAAATTGTACATCAGGGTTTTTGAGCAGAAAATCTTCAATAGTTGTATAGTGATATTCAATTTTGTCTTTTATTTTCATCTGACTCTTTAAATGGTCTTGAGCTATTTTAATCCCTTCTTCACACGCGTCGATACCTATGACATTAGCTCCTAAAAAATATAAAAATTGTAATAACAGATTCAGGTTAATTTTTAAACGTACTATGTACAAAGTAGGTATTATTATGTACCTATGTAAAATACTCAATCTTACCTAATCGTGCTAAAGGCTCAGTCAAAATTCCACCACCACATCCTATATCCAATATTTTTAATCCTTTTAAAGGCTCTGGAACATCATTCATTTCTTTATACAAATTCTTATTTTTATCCTTGTCCATATCTTTTACTAGACGGTATTTTTGTAATCCTTCACTTATTAACTGTACCCTAAAAAGTTTAAAGCAAATAATTCAGATAATGTAGAATACAATGAACCAAATACATACCTAGATTACCTTAATTTATTCATTGAATGAAGTGCTTTACATTCCCCTTCAGTGTCCCACCAGGAGCTGGACATTCTTCGAAACTTGTCTATTTCCTCAGGATCCAGTGATGAAGATTTTGATGATCTTTTGCTTCTGTCTGATGATGATTCGCTTTGAGCACTAGCTTGAGTCAATGACCTGGACCTGGCCATAAAAGTATAGTTTAGATTTCATTTCATTCATTTTTATTATTTAAAAAAAATATCAAATGCATAGGGTAGTATAGTTATAGTATAGTAGGTACCCATATAATTGTTGGTGATTGCACATTAACTGTCTATCGAAACTGATATCGGCATCAAACAGACGGCTAGCCGGACACAGTAAGGGCCTTCTCATCATCCTCGCCACAATCTTATACATGTCAATAAATGTGTCAATGTCTCTATATAATTAAATTGACAAAAAATTAGAAATTAAAAATTTTTTAGAAATTAAGAATTTGTAATTTGATTAATTATCTTCTTTTTTAAAAGTTGTCACTTACCTGTTAAACTTAATGACAACAGCCTTACATACGATATGTCAATTAAACCGAGTCACTCACAGGGTTGCGGGTTGACATTTGACCTTTGGACACTCTAATCTAATATTGTAATTAAATTGAATTGACAAAGTACCCTTTATTTTTTATTGACAAATTTTTTTTTGTAATTTTTATTTTTTACTATTTTGAGTCAAAATTTTTGACTGTATATGCCGCTTTATATAAAACGCAATAAATAAATAAATCGAGCATTTCATTTTCATTCATTTTTCATTTCATTTCATTCAATTTTTGCTTACAATTTTTTTTACGCAATTTACGCAAAATAATTAAATATTCTGTCAAGTTTGTGATCATTTTAATAACATAAGTTAGGGGATCAAGAAATCGTCACAGTCACACCTGACACTTGACCTGACACCTTGACCTTTGGACCATTTTCTCATAAAAAGCAAAATTTTGCATGTGTGAATTTTAGAATAAAAAGGTAAGGTAGGTTATGTTATAAAGTAATAAAGTAATACTTATATTATTTAAGTATTATTATAAAGTAATAAGATATTATAACTTTTAAAATAATTTTTTGTAAATATTATGATAATGTGTTCGTTAAAATTAAAATTTAGATCATGTGGAGCGAGAGTGGAGGTTCAGCCCAGAATTGGTCACCATCTCAGTCCCAGCAGAACCAGCAGTCAATGATGGCCACTGGTGGTGGTGAAGCTAATTGGTCTTCTAATAATAATACATTCAATCCTCAACTTTATACACATTTAAGGAATGATCAAGGTATGAATTATTTATTATGTACTATACTATACTACTGCTATGTAGACTATCATTACACTGTGTGTAATTTAATTGTAATTTTAAAGTGTTATACATCATTATTGATTTGATTTTACTTGTGTATAATTTTAGTGGATTGGGCATCTTTAGCTCAGCAATGGATTTGTATGAAGGATTCAGCACCACAGATTCCAGCTTCTTTTGGAGATCACCAGCAGCAGCAGCTTGGTCAACAGCAACAGCAAGGTCAAATGTATCAACACCAACAGCAAATGCATCCTTTAAATTATCCACCACCTGGTCGTGGTCCTGTTATTATGAATTCAAGCAATATTAATGAGCCAGGATCACCAGAGCTTCCACCAGGTATTGAGAATAATATGAACTTGCAACAAAGACAGCAACAACAACAGTATCAACATAATACTCAAGATATTTATGACGATGCTCCAATGGATCTAGAACCAGTCGATAATTATGACGAAGGTCCACCTGGAATGAATTTGAGTGGAAGTAATCAACAACAATATCAGCATCAACAAAACATCCGAGGTCAATTTTCTTCAGGTCCACGTATGTCACCTCAAAGACCACCATGGTTTTCAAATAATAATAATCAATTTCCACGACATCCTCCACCACCACATCACGCGACAGGTAATAATTTCCCACGTCTTCGTCATCCTCAGCAAACACAATGGAGAAATCAGCAAAAGCCAAAATTTATTAAAAACCAGCAGCAACAGCAGCAGCAATTCCCACCAAAACAATTTCACAATAATAATAGTAATTATTCCGAAGATAAGGTGAATTTTTACACAATTCATGCGACTACGATTTATATATAATTTAAAATTGCATTTATTTTATAGTCATCGTATCATTCCGATAATAATTGGCAACAAATTCCGCCACCTATTTCGGCTAATTACGAAAATATTCCATCAGAATATGAGAGTGAGAATAAGTTTTTTGAACATGCATCTGCTGGAGGTAATCTCAATCCCAATCGATTTATTGAAATGGCTGGCTATTCAGCTGAGGCTAATATGACTGAGGAAATGGATGCAGCAAAGAGAAAGACCCTACCATCATGGTAAATATTATATTTTAAACTTTTAAGTTTATATTAATCTTGTTTCTAAATTAAAATTTTTGGCTGTGTTATTTTTATTTAGGATCAGAGATGGTTTGGATAAATTTGAGAAAGAGAAAAGAAAGAAGGAAGAACGGGATCGAATGAATGCAGGTAAAAATAATTATTCAAATCAGAAATCAGATTTGAAAACTTAATATCTTTAATACTTTACTTAATATCTCTTTACTTTTTTATAATGCAGAAAGAGAGGAAATGAGGAGAGAAAAACGAGCTGCTGAATTGGAAGAGAACAGGAAATATGTACTTGGAAAACAGGAAATTAATAAAAGAGGAGGACCAAGTTGGACAAATGAGACGAAATTTCTACAAATTCAAGATAGTGACGAAGAAGATGATGATGATGATGAAGATCGAGAAAAATCGCCAATAGAAAGACAAGAACCTCGACCTAGACTGAATTTAGAAGCGTATTTTAATTCTTTGAATAAAGAGGATAGACTGGAATTCGTGGTAATTATCCTTTATTAGTGTAATTACAACTTAGGTACAATTTTTTAAAAAAACTAATAAATCTATAATATCTATCTATTTCTAGATGCAAAGCGTTCGTAGACAATTGACATCTCTTCTGGTAGAGACAACGAATCAGGAATTATCTAAAATATCCTCAGACACAATTATTCATATGAAGCGTAAAGGTAGAATCAAATTAAAGAAATATTTTTTAAGTTATAAATTAAATAGAGGTATTTTAGAAGATATTTTTCAATTACTTATAATTATGAGCTTTTATATTAAAAGAATAAAGGTAAGTTTTGAAAATATGAAAAAAAAGTAGACTAAACATGATTTATAAAGCTAGGTTAGTTAGTAAGTAATATAATTTAATTTTGGTCATTATGATTTTATTATGTTAATGATATAAAGCTATGAAAACTACAAACATAAAGAAGACAGCAGGTCTTGGAAATTTATTAACTGGTGGACCACTTGGTAAGTTCTGAAATTTTTTAAATATTAAATCTTCTGTGATTTGATATAAGTTGATCAAAAAATATACAAATTACTTACTTTTTTGTATTATTTTCTTTTAAATTCAAAGAGCTTTTATATAATTAGTTTTTTAGTAATGAATGTTTTTTTTACCCATTTGTTTGTAAAATTACTTTTAATACTTGATGGGAAAATATAATTTTTAAATAGGTCTTGGAGGCTATGGATCTGGATCTGAGGAGGATTCGGACCCCGCGTCACCTGCTCTTTCTGCTGGAAAAAGTTCGGATTCTGAAAGTGAAGATTCTGAAGCTGAATTAATTGTAATTAAATTTTTGTAATGAATAATGATTTTTTTGATTCTTATTTTATTGTTGTCATATTTAGGCCGAGATTGAAAGAAAAAGACGAAATTTTGAAATAATTGAAAAGGATTTTAGTCAAAGTCGACCAGCATCCAGATCGAGAACAAGATCAAGATCAACTGGATCACCGTATCCACCCCCAGCTCCTGTTAATCCTGCCAGTAGTGGAGTTATTAAGGTTGATTTGGTGAGCGATAAAATTGAGGTAGAAAAACCTAAAGTTCGACATGATTCTTCTGGAAAAGGTAAATATTTATATATTGTTTTAAAGAGTAGAATAGAAAGGTTGCGTCGCATCTAAAAAAAAGTTTTCCTCTCAAAAATCTCCAAAAGTGAAGCATCATAATTCACTCATCAAAACCGCTATTTCCTTTTTAATCCTTTATTTTCCATATTGATTTTTATTATCTCTGGATTCGGGGAATTTTTTCAGGTTCTACTGGGAGTAAAAGACTGGAAGAGAAATCTGAATCGATCGACAGCAGTTCATCAAAATCCAAGTCAAAACCAGAGAGAAATAAATCAAGATCAAAGTCTCGCTCTCGGTCAAGAGAAAAAGAAAGGGAAAAAGAAAAGGAGACAAGAAAGAAAAGTAGTCGAAGGTCAAAATCAAAATCTCCAACATCAAGGCACAGCAGAGCACAAAGATCCCGTTCTAGAGAAAAAAGATCGAGATCTAAAGATAAAGTTAAAAGGTCTAGGTCACGAGATAGGGACAAAAGGTCAAGATCACGAGATAGGGACAAAAGGTCAAGATCAAGAGATAGAAGAAATAAAGCTAGGTCTAGATCTCGATCTCCTCGTAGGTCATCGCCAAGAAATCGTAGTGGTAGAAGATCTCGTTCATCAAGTCGAAATAGAAATCGAACTCATAAAAGATCCAGATCTCGTTCTCCCAAAAGAAGTAAACTCACACCAGACAAAGATAATAAAGATAAAGATAAAAAGTCTAAAGATGAGAAGAAAAAGGATTCGAAAAAGAAGAAAAAGAATAGGTCAAGGTCAAGATCGAAAGAGAGAATCAGTAGTCCTTCAAAAAAGAGTAAGAAAAAGAAGAGAAGTTATAGTAGTGATGAAAGCTCAAAAAATAGAAAAAAGAAATAAATCTTTTTTAATTAATATATTGCTATAAATCGTTAACTAAATTTTCTTTTGTATCCTAATCCTACCTCTTATCTTCAGTAGTACTGTCATTATTTGTAATTGTAATTATATTATAATACATAAATTGTCTATATTAATAGATTACTCACTCTAATTAATTAATATTTTCGACATTCTTCAAAAGGTGTAATATATTTACAGTACAGTGAAGTGAAGTGAGTGAAGTGAGTGTATTTATACATACCTAGATAGGTTTTAGTATTATAGTAATAATTGTATAATAATATTAAATTATTGAATGATATATATTTATACTTGAATTTTTTAGTTAGATAATATAATTTATGCTTAAAACTTTTAAATATAATTATTTCCCTTTAACAGGTCATCGTCAATTAATTTTTATAAATAATTTACTTTTACAGGACATCTAATTTAAATTATATTTTAGACTTTTACTATAATTTATATTAGAATTAACTATCACTCTACTACTCGATTCGATTCGAAATTTGGTTAATAAAAGTCATTTAGCACTAAACAAAAACTGGATCCAATCAATATTATTGTTATGGTATAAATGTCCTTTGACATAATTATTTTTATCTCGTATCCTATTCCGATCTTAAGGCTTTATTTCAAGTTTTTTCAGATAGGTATGCATTATGTTATGCATTGTATAATACGAATATGTTTAGGGTATGTAAATAGTAATACTTATTAGGTTAGGTAGTACTTAGGTAGTACAAATAATTAGGATATTTTTGCAAGATTTCTCGAGATTATGCCGAATGATTCAGGCGACAAAGATGTCGAGGGAAAAGCTAGTAGTGATCGAGATATTACCTCGTGGAAAAGACCAGAGTTAACTATAGTTGAGGAGGATGAAACTGATGAAATTGAGACCGATTCAGTTTCTGAAGTTTCTGTTTCTGACGAGACTCTTTTATGCCTTTTAAATCTACCTGAGCACGTATTTAAAAAATTTAAGCCAAGCCAAACCTATAGACAATCTTATTATAAATATTATTATCTTGCTTGCTTTTAGATTCGTCAAAAAATCTACAACTTTGTTCCAGACATCAGGAATTTGCGGTTAACGTGCCGGACCATAAATGATGAGATTGAAAATGAAATCCCTTTGAGTGTTAGTCTATTTGAGCGTGGGATTCGGTTCGGTGTTCTAGATCTGACGAGGAAAATTTTAGTCTCGAAATTAGCTATAGGCAAGCACCTACAGATACTTAAATTACATATTAATTTTGGTCTTTATTTTACAAGTAAATTATGCACAAAATTGATGCCAAAATCTAATTTTCCAAAGAGGAATTGAAAGTTTTCCGATCAAATTAGCAGAAAATTTTTTCATATAATGATTTCAATTTTTCAGGTTATTTACCCAGCTTAACACTTCCTTCGGATTTCCTCCGAAGCCCTTCAACTTTAAGGGAGCTATCAATATTTGGTCTAACTTCAGCCAAAAATATAACTTTAATAATCGAGAAATGTCATTATATCACCAAGCTTGTTCTTGATTTTGGAGCAATAGACAAAACTTTTCTTTTTGGACAATTTGAACCTCCTACAACTACAACGGTAGATTCAGAAAGTGTCGTTAATTATCTACCTTATTTAACATACTTGGATATTTCAGCAAGATCTCTACTTGGGCCACGAAATGAAGACAATTTTTATAAGAATATCAAATCGATCTTGAAAATCCCAAAATATTCCTTAAAAACTCTTGTAGCCGATTTCAACTCGAGACCTGACAATTTGACCAATTACATTCTCCTCTTTTTCCAATGTATTCTGTGTAATATCCAGAGTTTGAAGAATATCGAAATATTTTTAGGAAACACTTTGGACCAACATGAAATTTTTGGACTTGAAAGTCAAAATCGTGAAATTTCTCGAACTTTGAATAAAGAATTGATCAAAATTTCTCAACCTTTGGTCTTTAATATACTATCAATTGCCATTCAACATGGTATTGGACTTGAACAATGGTCTATTCTTCTTGGTAAAGTTAAAAATTTGGAGAAATTGTCCATGGACCTCGGATCATCTTCTCCAACATATGACTTTTATTATCAAGTAATTCTTCACAGCTCGGAAACTTTGACAGAAATATTTCTAGAAAGCCTTGGAACTCGACAGCCAAGAAAGCAACTGGATTTTGCCATGTTTTCAGAATGTCTCAATTTGAAAAAATTGGTTCTAACCCAGTGGAAAATGGGAGATTTTATTCCAATTACTTACCCTATTTTAAGTGACATTGTCCACCTCGACCAACTTCCGAATAAAATTGAGCACTTGTCACTTTCAAGGTTTCTTATCGGTAAGTAATTGTTTTACATTTTTAGTCAGATTTGAATCTTAAACCTCAAAAAATGTAACTTTTCCAGAAATTTTTGACAATTTTAGATTTTTTTGATCGTTTATCTATACTACATTGCATTGAAATCAGATAAATGTCTTGTATTCTGTAATAGGGCTACTATTTGGCCAAAATTTTGAGAATTTTTGTAATATTTTTGTGTTTTTTTTGTAGATACAGATCAAATTCGTCAAATGCTTCAGAAAAATGGATCCTCTTTAAAAGTATTTCGAGTGAGTTTTTACAAGGTTGAATTTCCAAACCCTCATTCTGGATTTGGGATCCCTTTCGACCTTGTCCAGGAACTTGTTGACGATTCCTCAGGACAATACAGCGAATTGAGAGAATTCTACTTGAGTTATGATCTTGAACCAATTGGTTGGTGTACAACTGAGCTAAAAGCCTATGTAAATTCCTTAAACGAAAAAACCCCAAAACTCATCACTGCCAATCATCACAATGCTCTTAATGGCTGTTTCCTCGTAATCATCAAAGAACTGGAAGTGACCGACCCACTAAGCCAAATCGATTGGAGCCGAATGAATTAACTAATCTTAAGCACTAATTCTAATTCTAAGTCTAATCCAATGAAATTTGAAATGACCAATTGCTCAATTTACTTAATTATCCTACTTCATAAAATAAGTTAAGACACATCAAATACATCACAAGTACTATCACAATCTAGACCTTTGAAATTGCAGAATAGTTCATTATATTAGTTAAAAGTTTAAAAAACTTGTACAAAAATCGTGCTCAATAAACTTGTACAAAAATATCTTTCAAAATCTCTGTTTTATTTACCTACCAGTATTTTTAGACACAAGATTCAAGATACCTATATCTAAATATAAGTAAGACAAGAAAGGGAAAGTGTTTATTAAAGTTCATCAGAGTAATCAGCTTTTTTGTTTTTTTTACATAATAATGCTTAATACTTGGAGTAAATAATTGGAACAATACCTACTGCATTGGCGAGAATAATTTTGGTAATTAGAACACGAATTAAGATTTTTTTTTTATTATTTTGGTTGGGGCCTTTTTACTATCTCTAATTTACCGCTCTATTGAAGTTACTTAACTTGTACTGTAGTGCTGTACTCTGTATAAATGTAAGTAGCCTATGCCTATGAGTCTATGAATGAGCAAGTAGATATACACAAATTATCAAATTATTACTTATTTTTTTAAGATTATTTAGGCTAGGAAAGCTCGGATATTTTTAAGTTTATAAAAATTAAGTCGTAAAATTTTGGAATTCTAAAATTTGAAATTTTTCGAGGTATCTTTCTACTTATGTACTCGTATATATAGGTAGTATAGGTGGTAATAGTAATTAGGTAGGTTATAACTTAAATGAAATTATGACTGGATTCTAGTTTGCGAATTTTGGAAGAAATTTTGATAAAAATCACTAGATACTATATAGGACTTGGAACGGACAAAATTTATAGCAGAATAGACCGATTTCTTACATTTTGTACAGGTAATTATGTAGTGATCAAAAATTGTTCTAAAATTTCAATTATCAATTTTAATGGTTGATGTATTATTACCTACCTTCCTATATGTATTTTAGCATATCATAGATAATTAACTAATTATAACCTATTTAACTACCTGAACAAATATTCAATTAATTACCTTGCTCGATACTCTAACGATAAGAGTCTATTATTGGGACCTATCATTCATAATCTATTTTATTTTTAAAAAATTTGTAAATTAGAGTAAAGGATCCGCTTGGTTAATCAATTTATACTTTTATTTTATTTTAACTAGACGTATCATATAGGTAGTAATTGTAAATTTTTAATGCAAACTGCAGGTCTAATTATTACCTAAAAGTATCGGCTCTGTTTGAAATGATTTTAACTATATGCATATAATATAATAGAGTAGATTTGCAAGACTTGATGTGGTTAGCCAAGAAATCCACATTTTAATCGGCAATTTTTATTAAATTCTGTAAAAATAATGTAATTGCAGTATATGTAGGTACTATTTGTATTTCCTTTCACACTTTGGTGAAGATTGAACTTCCTTGATATTACATCCGCTAAAACAAATAGAATATAGCAATAAAATTAAATAAAAGTTCATATCTCTTAATTACCTAAAACTAGGATTTAAATAGGTAGGGATATTTTGAAATCCATGCTTTTTTAAAGATCAACAAATGTATTGAAAATTTGAACATTTTCGGCAAAGATACCTACGTAGGTATCTTGATTTTATAGGCATTTGAAGATATTTCCAATTTTTGCAAAAATTTTCAAAAAGATTTTGAAATCATCTACCAAACTGTATGAACTACCTACATATTTCTGTATACCACATATCTTGATTAGAAAAAATATGCATTTTTTATATTACGAAAATAGTTCTGAATGCTAAAGCTTAATAAAAATTCTTGTAAAGGGTATGCAAACTTACTGCACAAGTTCAGATACTCAGATTCAGATACTGTATAAGTATGTATAGAGCTTGTAGTATTGCTTCTGGATTTTTAGGTAGATGTAATCTAAATAATCTAATCAATAGTTTTTTTGACAAAATATTCCAAACACTAGATAGAATTCTGCCTAGACCTTGTAGTATTCTCAATTATTGTTATAAAGTAAATTTTTAGGAAAGCAAGGGTACTTTTCAGTTTAAAAACCCTTGAAAATACCAGTAGTTTAGGTTGACTAGAATTTTAAGAATTTTTCGATTTCTGTTATATAAGCCGTTATAAGCATGACAATACGGATATTATACATACTAGGTACTTACTACATTTATAGTCTAAATAAATGCAAATAAATGGTCGATTTACGATTAAAATTAAGTTAAATCTGTTTAAATATCAGTTAAAATAGCTTAAAAATGGTATAATAAAAAGTTAGGAAAAGTAGGATTTAAGAAAGAATGGCAAAAATTCTCATAGGTAAGCAAAGTAAGCACTGTTGAATTTGAGGAAATAAAGTCTAGTCATTGCTCGAGGGGCGAAATAAGTCGAGTAATTCTCAAAAATTAAACTTTTTAATGATCATAAACCTTCATGGTTTAAGTATCTGTATCTGTATCTGTAGTTTATACCTACACATTTTTAAAAATACATACCAAGAAAATACATAGATAGATATGAGTATCATGTATTTAATGCATGTCTTTCTAAACTTACACTTGATTGCTCATTCACCTAGTCTACTAAATGTAAATCTCGTAAAAAGTAAAACCTCGTTACTATTGCATAATCCTGCATTTTGCCCCCTTGATTACCATTAAAAGATACTGTAGAATGTTATAGAACCCCTTTTTTCTTTAAAAAAAGTGATTTTTGTAAATGTTGTTGTTTTAAATTGCTCGTATAAAAGCTCTAATTTGACCAAAATTCTACTCAATCAAACATTTATAGTTCATTCGAAAGGATTCGATCTGGTTTTTATTTTTAATTTGTGGATTTCATAAATTTTGGAAAAATGTTTAAATTGGTGAGTTTCAATCAATATTTTAAATTTTTGGAAATTTTGAAATTTCTGGACAAATTTTGAAAAAATTGTGATTTTCGATTATTTTGACATTAGATTTTTAGAGCAGTTTAAAATTCGGCTCTCCTAAGCTAAACAGTAGTTTAAATTTTATATTTAATCTCTGCAGTGCTCTGTAAAGAGCTATATATGTTTCAATTTTAGCTAGAAATTAGTAAATCACAAAATTTTGTAAAATTTTGATCAAATTTTGGTCAAATTTGACCAAAATCTAGGAATTTTGATAGCAAAAAAAGCATTTTTGAGATATTTTGAGATAATTATCTGTACTTATACGAGTTTTGAATATTTTTTAAAGCTCCTAATTGTCGTTGTACTCGGCTGTGTAAGCCAAATTTTCGCTGGACATGGACACGGTCATGGTCATGGGCATGGACATGGTTACGGACACCAGCACGTTGGCCATCATGGACATGGAGGACACGGACACGGGGTAATAAAATATTTCAAAAAACTTTGCAAGATTTTAATTTCAATATTTATAATAGTATGGCCATTACCATCATAGACCATCTTGGGCTTGGGTAAGCTTAATTTTCCAAATTTTTTAGAAATATTTTGCAAATATTTGTGCTAATTGTCTAATTACAATATAAAAGGTTCAAACCCATCAAAACCATTATGGATACAATATCGGTCTAAATGAACAAGGAAAGGATTTCTGGAGATACCATCACCAAGATCAGCAATTTAACGGTACTTTTTCCTTAACTATATTGTTAAAACCCAAATTTTACAAAAATTATATATTTCAGGTCATTACCCGGTCAAAGTTGGACATTACGGACACGGACACGGAGGTCACGGTCATGGCCACGGATATTAAAAAATTAGTTAAATTTTGTATGAATTTTGTATGATGATTGACTCAAGCCAAATTTTTAATGCCCAAAATATCTTGTTCTTATCTTACTTGTACTCCGTATTCCGTATTACTTTTATGTTTATTTTTATATGACTATCGAAAAATAAAGTTGACATTTTTGTAAAAAAAACATTCGAAATCTTAGATTTCAAAACTCAAAACATAAAGTACCTACTTATATTGTACATAGCTGTAGGGTACTTAAGTATTTTGGAACTTTGGTACTGTATCCTAATTTAAAAAAATTAAAGGAAATAGAACAGAAAAGAGGAGATTTGTAGAAAATTTTGGTACAGTTATCTTTAGAGGTTCGAAATTTTCAAACAATCAGCAAAACTCTCAAATATTTGTGATTTTTCAAATGAAATTCATATCATACTTAACCTAATTAATTAGTTGATTTGTATATTATGGATTTAGGTTAAAATTTAAGCTAAAATTCTCAAAATTTAATTGGATTCAACCAACCGAAATGTATTACATTTTCTTACGGCATGTGATCTACATAATTTACTTAAATTTGAATTCTCAATAATCTGTACTTTTACTTTCAAATTAAGATACAAAATCATATTGGTATCTCTGCTCTAAACTTAAAAACTCGAATTTCGCAAAATTTCCGCTTTAATACAGCTTCAAAATACAAAAATCACTTCAAATCACTAAAAAAAATTGATCATAATCTTATGTTTAAATTCCTATATTACGAGTATAATCTAGATTATCGAATTTTATGACTAGTCAAAAAAATTTCGGCTCGATTGAGCATGCTAATTGACTATGATTTTTCCTTTTTCCAAAATCTCGCATGAAATTTGGCGAAAATCTCGACTGAAATTTTTCGAAAATCTCGCATGAAATTTGGCGAAAATCTCGACTGAAATTTTTCGAAAATCTCGCATGAAATTTGGCGAAAATCTCGACTGAAATTTTTCGAAAATCTCGCATGAAATTTGGCGAAAATCTCGACTGAAATTTTTCGAAAATCTCGCATGAAATTTGGCGAAAATCTCGACTGAAATTTTTCGAAAATCTCGCATGAAATTTGGCGAAAATCTC
>JAQIXA010001986.1:0-20499 GCA_034699045.1 Nanhermannia cf. coronata Gr-Ori-00579 | reverse complement strand
TAAAAGTATCAGAAAGCTCTTTAACATCAGAATCAAAGTATATTAATTTCAAAATAAACTTAAACAAAATAAGATTGTAAGAGATAAATAAATATCTAATCCTAAGTATCAGATCAGAGAAATTGAGAGACTAGAGTTATTTCGTTCATACAAATGTAAACAAAAGTGAGAGTTGAGAGCTGGATAAATGAATCAATGTTTTTGTCAAAGATTCAAATTCATTTGAAATTCTTTGCTATATTTTATACCAGCATCAACCTATATTTTCTTGCATTGCATAATTGTAATATTATTTTAAAACATGAGTAGTATTAATCGTAAGTAAGTAGTAAAAGAATGAGGAAGAAAATTCCAATCGGGAAATATATATGTGCTCTTGATTCTTGGTCTAAATCTAATATAAACAGAGATATCATCGAGATAGAGAAACCGTATTATATTTTGTATTTTTGTGTATTAATATTATTAGTATTTGGCATTTGGATTTAATATAAATGCAGATAGCTGAGTAAAGCAAGCATACATTGAATCTTTGTCTTTAACTCACTTAGGTATATGGTTCATATATTATGTGAGTTCAAAGTTTGAAAAAGCATAAGATGATAAGACCAGGCTTGTCGAACCGAATTTAAATGTTTTTTTGTAGAGAACTCAAAGATTTTTTGGTTGGCAGCAAAGAAAACATTTTGATATTTTTTTATCCCTGCCTGATGGTTTTACAATATAATTTCAAGAATATAATATCTCATTATTCATTTCGAGATTGCATATAATTCCATAATTTTTTTCTGACATTTTGGGAGGGTAGTTTGTGCATTTTGTGGCAGTTCAAATCATAATAATGAAATAATGTACAATACCTACATACATTTTCTTCACTATCTCACCATGCACAAAAGAGTATATGAATGAGGGTGTGGCAATCACCGCTTACAAATAACGGAGAAATACTTACTCGTAGGTGAACAAATTCAAATGTTTAACTAATATGTACCTAATAAAAAAGATTATTTAAAAAAATGTGTAGTTTGGAAATTTGAATTTTGTGTGACTATGTATTGGTAATTGTAATGAAAATATATATCCATTATCCAGATTTTAAAACAATCAAGACCAGGCGAGAATGAAAATGATTTTTTTTTAATATGTCGATCAATCAAGTTAAAATTTGACATTTCTGTTGAGATTGGGTATGTGTACATAAATGGTTTTAGATGAGATAGAAATACTTTTTAGATTTGACGATTTTAAGCTTTTTTCCTCGGCAGCTAGTTTATCTTCTTGTTGCTCGGAAGTTTTTCTTTACTGATATGTGTAAGAGGATTTAAGTGAATAGATAGAGATGTGGATGTGATGAGTGATGTAATACGTTTTCCTTTTTGTCTTATTTTGTGCTCATTGCTAATTGTACTTGTACTCTATTCTTGAGTTGTCTCAATTTTACCAAACCATATGCATTTGCATTAGATTTAGTAGTCAATAAAAGTCTATAAGTAGAGAGATACTAATAGTAAACATAAATGTATAATTAAATTAAAATCTGAATTTTTTTTTCAATTTTACAGCATGCCAACAATGTCCGATGTGCATGTTCTGACTGGCTGAATTCTGGTCGAAAATTGCCAAAATGTTGGGGCAAAGAATGGAAATTACCGTCTGGAGAAGTCATATACAATGCTAATGCTAGACCAGAAACATTTTTTTCTCGTGACAATGTCCACAACTTTATCACTTGGTGTCGACGACTTGGAATTTTTGAGTGCCTTTTATTTGAGTCTGATGATTTAATCCTAAGGAAAAATGAAAAGAATGTTATACTATGCCTACTCGAGGTAAGCAAAAAAATCTTTATTACAAAAAATACTAACATAAATTGCTATCATATCATATAGTGTATGAAATCTATTGAGAGAAACCCTTTTGGCCTCAACCTGTCAATTGTTTTTGCACTGTACTTCCTACTACCAAATATTTAGTAAATAACTTATAATTGAATTAGCGGTTTTGCAAATTATTATAATAATGCAAATTCGAATGTGTAAGATATCTGTAAATTATCGTGAATTTAATGTGTATAAAATGTTTGTAGTGTGCTTTGCATACAGCAAATATGCAGTTTACATTCTTATTTACAGTAATTCAGAAAGAATATCCAAAAATATTGTATTTGCTATAACTCATCTTTTATCAATATAATATGTAGACTGTAGAATTGGTATATATCTTCCAAGTTTAGCCAGCGAAATGAGCTAAAGGATCGCTGTTAGAGAATTTAAGAATACTGATTTTTGAACAAGTACTAATAGAGAATACTACGTAGTAATTAAAATTAATTAATCTTTGAAAATGATTCTTTTCCAAATATTAAGTAATCTTATTTTTCAATTCTTTTTGGTTTAGGTTGCTCGTAGAGGTTCACATTTCGGTATGGCAGCCCCTCTACTCGTACAATTTGAGAAAGAAATTGATCGCGATATAGCCAAAGATGCAGGCCTTGATTTAAGCAGCTCAAGTGAAGAAGAAGAATCATATATTATGGAGTATGGACCTCCACCACAAATAATTACAAACGACCTGAGATCTCTTGATGAAATGGTAATAGAATTCAAATGTCCTATTCGTGCTTTTAATTTTTTCTAATTTTTTCTAATTTTTAAAAAACATAATTTGTTGTACAGTAGAGTCAAGAGTCAAGATTACTTTTTGATAGGGACAGGCACAGGAATAGGAATAGAAAATGTGCTTTCTGTAAAGTACTTTTAACTAGTATGAGAGTGAAGTATTTTTTGAAGTAAAAAAGATACACTGAATAAATTTTTAAACTAAAAGAATTAAGCTCACGATCTTATCTTTCTTTTTCTCCTGACTCTTCTGTCTATAGCTAGTAAAATGAACTTACCAAATCTCATTCTCATAACATAAGTAGTAGAAAAAAAGGTTTTTCTATCTCACATGTTAGTTTATAATAAAATAAATCTTCCAGGATATTATAATACTAGAAATATACCCGTGATATAAATCACGGTTTAGCTATAACTTAAAAAGCGGCCTAGGATTTGATTTAAAATAATATAATTACTTATGAGGCAATTTGTTTGTCCGAGATTTTTTTTGACTCCCTGGACTTGGAAAAATCTATCAATGTTTGGTTCCAGGGTTCCCGGATTTTACTCAGTTTCCCAGACTCAACTCGAGTTCCCCGAGCTTGACAAAATTCTATTCTACTAACCTTAGAATGTATTTAAAAAAAGAGTCAGAATCAAAAAACCTTCAAAATAAAATTTGGTCATATGTGGGCCATTGTTGACATGTTTTCATCGGACTTTGGACCACTTTCGGACCAAAATTCGAATAACATTCGAGAAAACCCCTGCATGGGAATGATTTCGGGGTCATTGTTATTGCAATAAAAAAACAGAATGAAAATTGGTCTAGTAGTTTTCGAGATTACCTGGCACAAAAGCAAAAAAACATATTCTTTTATTAATAAGAGATTATAAGCCTGTAACTTCTAACATCTATCCTTCTGATTTCATATAGTGACTTTGTGATGAACATTTTTTTCATATACCTAATAAGTAGCTTTTCTTCTCTTTTGGACTTGTAATTTCATTTGGTACCTATATTGAATACTTAGTTTAAATCGAAGATCAAGGATTGTAATTGTAATATCCTTTATAATAGCAGCAATTATTAGATCTCTCTCAACTTGATGCCAAGGCCTAAGTCTAATCCACGACTAGTAAGAGCTGAGAGCAAGGTCACCCGAAGGGTTTAGAATTCAAGTTTTTTACAATCTTCTTTACATACAGATAGTATACAGATAGTATACATATAACTTTGATTCTTGATCATCATTCATCCTCAGTTCATAAAATAATATAAGATATGATTTTAAAATTTCACAACTCATCAGATGAGATGAAAGATGATCACATGGATATTTATTTTTTCTAATAACTTGTAGCTCAGCTCGGCATATCAATAAATTTCTTTAATTTTTTTTTGATTTTGAATTATTTAACAGGTACGAGAACTTGTTGAAAGATGTACATGTCCTACTCAGTTTCAAATGATTCGAGTCGAAGAGGGGAAATATCGGATTGGAAATACAAAAATGCTGATTTATGTTCGGGTGAGTGAACGCTGATTATGTTTTCTTTTCTCTTTACTCTTTATCTTACCATTATATCTAGGTATATTATAATTTACATAGGTATTTTTTAATTTAAATAATTTATTATTGTGGCTGATGAGAAACTGAATGTCTGTTTCTCAGAAGACCATATCACTTTGTTGTTCGTATACTAGCGAATTATATTAGAATGCATGCAAACTTAATTTAATATGTACCGTATGGAGTATGGAGTAAATAAGAAAATAAGATAGCTTTTTGTTTTGCATATTATTTGAATTGAACAAATAGTAAAATGAAATAATTTTACTCATACATTTTACTCATAAGAATGTGAACGCGATGATTTCAAAGAAAAAAGTTTATTTGATTTGGAGAAATTTTATCTTTATTTTTCTGTATACCAATCTGCACTGGCTTTACATTCATTTATGGCTAGTTGTTTCTTATCAAATGAATAGATTAATAAAAAATGGTAAAATATGTGCATGTATTTAGAAATATGACAAGTTGATTTTTTATTTAAAATTTTTTGACATATTTTGTAGAATTAAAGACTGGTTCTACTCATCAGTATCAAGTATCTGTACATTTATACCTATATCACTTTATGGCTTAAAGATTCTAAACTCATTGTAATAGTATAACGCTCATAAATAGTGAAACTGAATTCAAATTCTAAGTCACAACACAACAAACCTTTTTTTCTTGGCTTTTTTGGCTTTGTAAATGATGGTAGAAAAGATAGATTCAAGTTTGCACACAAAATTTACATACCTATACCTATTTATATGCCTATTTATAATTTATAAAAATTACGTATGGTAGAAATCCAAAATTCATATGCTTGCTTGGTTCTGTCAAAAAGCCATAAACATGGTTCTAATAACCTTAACTAGTATACCCTGTACAAATACTCAACTATTATGAGCTCAAATCTTGTCATAAAATAAAGTGAATAACAATTACATACTTATAAATATAAATATAGTGATCATTGATATCACTCAGCCAGAGGCACGAGTTCAGAAAATAAAGAATACCTAATCCTAATCTATAGGTAATACTTACTTTTAGATATATAGTAAAGTTAAATACATATATTTTGAAATTGGGCTTGAAACTCGTTATAGATTTTAATGGCGTTTTAAAGATATCTAAGCTAATTAATCCATTTTAACACGCTTCTAAGACTCACCATTAACATACGAGAAAATAATTTTTTTATAAGTAGGATGTGTAGGGGAACTATTACTATTTAGTTAACATAATTAAGCATGCAAGAGGCAAGAATGGACTAAGAAAGTGTAATCATTCTCTGCATTCTGCATATATAAAACTTGTATGAACATCAGCAGCAAAAATAACTTGTATCATAGCCCCTACAATTATAGTTTACTTATCTTTCAACTTTTTAATTCTAGCCAAATATTTCGTATAATAAACTAACTAGGTATGTATTTTACTACGACTACATTAGTTTACAAAATATTTTAATAATTTATTCACAAAATAGAAGGTAGGTAATAATTCTATTCTAAAAAGTAGTACCATACTCCGTTGTAAGCATTTTTCATAGGAGAATTATCTTTTATCTTTTAATCTGATATGAATCTCGTTCATTTTTAAGAGATAGAATTATAGCACTAAAAGTCAGAGATACAGAAAGTTTTGGAAAAGATAAAAAATCATTTCTTGTCTTTTTACTCGCGCATCATCATCATAATGTCAAAAGTTTTACTACTTTGTTTTGTGTTAGAAAATGTAGTTGTGAGTATCTTATAGTAGTAGGTAATGTAATGGTAATGTAATGTATTCTACCTAAATAGTGTAGACCTGAAATGGGACACTTTTTTTATCTTAAAATTACCATAAAGACACAAAATCCTTTCCTAACGATAATGATATATCATATTACTACTTACCTGTTTACTTTTATTTCAGATTCTTAAAAACCACGTCATGGTCCGAGTTGGTGGTGGATGGGTAACTGAATTTTTATCTCTAATGAATGACAAATACAATACCAGAAAAAAATATGAAATTTTAAATATGCTTTTGTTCTTTGTTTTTTGAAATTTTATAGGACACACTTGATCATTTTCTTCAGAAACATGGTAGATTTATCATACAGTATCCTACTAATACAAACAATACGCTATTTTCTCATTAATTTTTTTGGTTTATTTTCAGATCCTTGTAAATGCACATCAGGTATTTTAAAAATGTTGATTGCCCTTAATGTTATTATTAGATTGAATTTATAAATTTGAAACGGGGACAGTAAACGTAGTTTAGGTGAGTATTGCTAATTACTTACTTGATTAAATCTTTTTTAGGACATCGAGCTACAGTTTCATCGAGGTTTACAATGAAAAATAACGATGGGAAAACACCTAATATGAAGGTCCAATATGAAAGGTAATTACAAAAATAAAATCTCTTTTACTAATTACTTTTTATACGTTTTCTGCACAATTGACTCCATTTGGGTTGTCTGTTCTTATCTAATAACAAAAATATGTACACCTTTTTCTAAAACCACCAACGCTAACTAAAAGTTATTAAATCTAATACATTGAAAAGTAAACAAACCTTATCACCACCACCAAAAAAATTGAATTTTTGTGGCCATTGCCAAGAAGAGTATCTGTAAATAATATTTATCTTGCTAACTGTCTCTCGATTTATCTTTTTCTTAACGAGGAGTAGTACTAACCATAAGACATAAGACAAGACAATCTAGTAGTATGTATCTATAAATAATATCACGAGCATCGACAATGAATGTCCGTATTTTTTCCACAAAGTATTGTCTGTGTCAAGAATAGCTCTCTCCCTGTGGTTTCTTATAGACCACCATCAGTTTAGTAACCGTAAGAAAATTATAAAAAATGTCATTCATAATATCTACACGGCTTTCTAACAAGTAAAGGGATACTTTACACTTTATTCAACAATTATTAATCTTTTTAAGTTGGTTTAGTACCTAGTTTACGAACTTCAAAATTTTGACTTTGTACTTATAAAGCTATCGGTATAAAGTATAGGAAAAACCACATATTATATATAGTCTTTTCTTTAAAGTGTTCCCAAAAAGGTTTTAATAATTCTAGAAAAGTGAGCAGAGTATCCTTTTACTTGACAATGAGACGATTCAGATGCTTATTTAGCTAAATATAAAATGTAGAAATGGTCACAAAAATAGTAAAAAAAATTAAACTTATGGCAATGGACTATAATTGAAAAATGAGAGAGGAGAGAGAGCCTGTTGTTGATCCACTTTGGTTTGTCCACATGATCTTTATCAATTTCGACGGATGATAACAATGAAACTTAGTTGACAGTTATATAATAATAATATGTATATGTATGTATAATGTATGTACAATGTACAGTACACGAATTGTGATACCATATTTCTTTTTATTTTTAGACGAGACTTGTCCTCTTCCCCGTACGATACGGTTCACTCATCATCACAAAATTCTTTTCCAAATATAACAATTAAGAAACCTACGACGGCCACCACCGCAGATTTATCAGACTCAAGTTCTGAAATTAGTGATGAAGGTTATAAATCGACTTCAGATAATCTGAAAACTCTCATCGATTCACCAAATCGAATGATGATTTGTGGAAGTAATCTTAACAACATCAAAGAAACCTCGAATGGTTCTTCAAATTCTATAAATGATCAAATCCGTAATAAATTTCCTCTGGTCAGAGCTCACTCACTTTCCACTGATGAAGGTTTGTACAATATCCTTAATACTTTTTTTATGAACATGCTCTTAAATTAAGCTTAAAACCCTTTTTGCTTAAATTACCGCTGCTTTCTTGAGTAAAATTTCTGAAAAAAATAAATTGAAACTTTCATTCATATTGCATGTGCTTGATCTCATTTTACAATCTTTTAAAACAAAACGATAACAAGAAGTTGAAAAGGGTGTTTGAGAAGTTGAAGAACAACAACGGCTCGAAATATTTTACATGACTTTGTTCTCGTGTCATTTGAAACGTGGTTTTTTGGCAAAGCATTCTTCTTTATGCATAATACTCGAATACTCGAAGTTACTAGCACGACTTTTACTTACCATCTATCTAGATATGAATATAAAGTAATTTGTTATTCATATATACATTTGGTATTGCTTAAGAAAAGAATATTTACTAAAAGCGCGAATGACCAAAAATCAAAATTTTTGGTCAAAACACAAAATCTTTAAATTAAAATGCTTGTATAGAATGATATTACATTCCTCACATTACATTTTTTATCGTAAGCCAAAATATTCAGCTTTCAAATTTGAAATGTTATTCATGCATGCAAGTATACTTATACTACATATATAGATACCTAATATGAATAATATGATTCAATCTAACTTGCATAATACAGTATAGTATAACCAAACTATAATGTTTTTGCACTTTGGAAATAGAAGAATGAAGCAGGTTTGTCCTCTACTCTGCTTCTGCTTATTCTGTTTAATTAAAATCCCATTTGAAATTTGAACCTGACAAAAAAGACCCATTACAAAAGAAACAAGAATGAATTTGAATTTGAAAAGGTACCTACATATTTCATTGATTTATCGCAAGGTTCGGGTTAATCATTAGTTGACCTTCCCTAGGCCCTATGGCATCATTGTACTAATAGAATTGAATGCAAATTTTTCGAATTACATATTTGTATATCTAGTTATTGGTATTTCTTAAATTTTTAAATTAAACAATGAATTCTTTTTTGTTAATGATACAGATCGGCCAGATTCGCGTTCAACGGACGAGGAAAATGGAGTTCAGATACATATCCAGCAGAGAAATGGACGAGATCGTCAGCTTTCCAAATGCAGTAGTAGTAGTAGAGTTCCAAAAAATTCGTACGTACTTACAAGAAGTAATTCTTGTGAAAGACCCTCGATAACAGACAGTTTTTCGTCAAAAACTTCTCCACAGCACACTTTTCCTCGTTTTCGAAATAATCCCGGTGAGCTACATAGTGCTAGTGTTAGTAGTAATAATAGAAATAACAATATGAGATTTCCAGATCGAAGCGTTCCTTTAAATACAAAATCAAATGGTATAGTACAATCGCCATCAATTCCTTCAATATTAAAGTCTAATCACTTTTATGGACAAGGGGATCAGAAAATTTACAAATCTAAGACACTCGAGAGAATTAAACCACCACCTATTAGAAGTAGGTCTGCTGGAGGTTCTTCGGATTTTTTTCTTAACCCAAGATCAAGAGGTAATAATAGTGCCAATGGATGTACACCAAAAACTTCTCGAAATCATTCAACACTGACATCAGGATCAGGATATCATCAACGAAATAATATTGTCAATAATAATAGTGGGAAAAATACTTGGAATGGTTCATCACAACAACAAGGAAATCGTATCCGTGTCCGACCAGATTTATTCCAAGTTAAGTTCCAAGATCAACAGACTAATTTCAAAGATAATAATATGAGTCCAGAACTGTCTGGACTTGCTGGGTGGATCAAGCAAGCTTTAGAGTTAGACTCGGATGCTGATAAAATTTCATATATTGAGAAAGCTATCAAGGAATATGAAGAAAGAGACTTGACCACAAAGACCAATAATAATCCAAAAAGTTTACCATCACCAATAAATAATGATTTATACAGTAGTAGTAATGAAATCGACTTATTTTCAAGTGTCCCATCAACGCCGTTGATTAGGAAAAGAAAGGAAAATGGGGTTACACGAATTCCAAAGCCAAACTTTTATTAAATTAGTTAAAATGTCCTAAGTATTAAGTTTCATTTTTGTTCTAAATTTAACTTTTAATAATTTAATCAATCATTCTCAGTGCCTTTAAAATTCTTGTATGTAAGTAGTATTTGTTTAATTGAATGTATGAATATTCGAGGTATGACAGAAACAACAAAAAAATACGTTTATCATGTTAATTTTGAATACATTTAAATTGTTCTCAATCAAAAATACCACAACAGTTTTTTCGATTTTGGTTTCACTTTAGTTTACATTGATACAAAATTCTCATTAGCATTTTTTCATGAAGAGACACCTAAGTAATCTTTGATTTTCGTAGTATTTAAATTAAAAAACAAATGCCTATACCTATACCTGTTAAAGACAATCAAGGTCCTTGAAATTTGAATAATAGATAGTAGTAGGTAAGGTAAGATTATGTAGAAATACAGATATTTGCATAATCAACCGACTTAAACCTTTTATCATAAGAGCTGAGTATGTAAAAATATCTCTAAAGTTGAGTGCAATTGTTGCATAAATAATGCAAAGGATTTTAATCAAACAAAAAAGTCAGTTTTCGATTTGGTTAAAGGAAGCGTGTAATATCTCATCAAGGACCTCCAATAAATTGGCTATTTAAATTTTTATTGTATTTTATTCATCATAGGAATACAAATACGATACCTATAGAGAAACGAGTAAAGGGTAAATAGTTACGCATTATATAATAAGAGTCAAATATAGAATGTACTTGCATAAAGTAAAAGTTAGTCATTCAAAGTCAAATTATCTATAAAAGTAGAATTAGAGAGGTTATACATATTAGATACATAGTACTAGGTACTACCTAGTAGGTAGTAGAATTGAATTATAAATATGCTTTTGAAATGTATTTAAATTTAGCAAATCATAATATAAAGGATTATTTACGAGTTCAAATTGTTTATCTATTACTGTAGAGTAGACATTACGATGTTTAATCAGTTCTGGTTCAGGTGATACATTTGTTGTATTTTGATCCCGATCTCAATATTTTGACATTGAGATCGATTTAATACTTTTCTTTATACAAGAAGTTATACCTAAACTAAAGATACGGATTGATCATAGCTCTTTAAAAGTAAAAGGAGATCAAATAATTAGTTTTAGATTTATACATTTGATATGAAAATGAGGTGGGCAAGGAAATTTTATGGAGGAGTAAAAAAAAAAAATTTATTAGCATACTTAGGCAAACATATCCTGCTTAAAGAAAACACATTTTATTAACCATCTAACTATACCTTAATAAATAAACACATCTCTCAAAAAAGTAGGCAAAGTGATTGAGTTTAAGTTTAAATATCGAGTCAAGTGTGGGTTGGAAAAACAAACACACCTTTTGTACTCCATACACACACACAGACATAATTTTTCTTATTAACTGTTTAAATTTTTCATTTCCACTATACCTAACCCTAACTGTATAAATTTGTTTACCAAATATTTAAATATTTTTTGTCAAGGAGCAATGCCTCTGATTCATATTTCAGATTCAGATGATTGATAAAATTCAGAGTGCATCGAATATGGGTATTTAAAATTCATTTCAGACGTTGTATACCTAATAGGCAATAGATTGTTATGAATGCAATGTAGTTTTTACTATGTAACTACTGTACTGCATATTGTTTTGTATGTATATTCACATTTTAAAAGCAAGCATAATAAGAAAATTCTCAATCATAAAAATTCTCGACTGCATTTCCTTATATGGTAATATGAGATCTTTGACAGAGATCAGAGAGAGCGAGCATTATGATCCTTATTACCGGCTATGTACCTACTTAAATGACAAGTAAAGTACTGTATGTATATAGTACTAACTACTGCATTAGATAATCTAAAAAGCACTTAAAATCTACGCATAATTCTGCCCATGTCGCAAAATTTTTAAAGAGAGATTAAAAAGTTTCTCAACATCATCCTTTTAAGCTTATTTATCATCGGTTTTTGTAAGCTTGTTTGTTGAATATTTTTTAGATACTAGTGTAGTAAGTACTTACTATAATATACTATCGTAGTACTGATAATACCAACTTAAAAAGCTCTGATTCGAAAAGTCTTAAAAATAAATTGCTCACCTCCTCCCTCATTTCAAACGTATACTAAAACATATATTAAAAAGTTTAAAAAAAATACCAAAAACTAACCCAAAATATCCTCTCAGAAAATGAGAAAAAACCACTATTAACACCAACGCGACTCGCATAATTTTCCTATCTTACATTATTAAATATAAGTACCTAATGTGTGTAAGGTCTAAACATAGTATCTACTAGAACTCGGGATAAGTACACCTATCTAGTAATACATAGTAGGTATACATATTTGGAAGTGTATAAAGATGAGTTATACTTAAATTTCAAAGACAAATTAGCCACATCCAAGAGCTAAACTGAGATTTTGAGAAGCTGAGAATATTTTTCTCAAAAATACTTTTGTGCCAATTACATAAAAAAAAGCCTCCAAAATAAGAAAATTTTACATATTGCATAAGCTCATCTATCTATACTTGCTCTATACAAGTAGCATATCATTATCTATGTTAGTATTATGTAGTTCAGTTAGCTTAGAATTTGTATATGGTATCTGTATATGGATATGGACGTGTTGTATTTTTTTGTATTTTTTTGTTGCTTCGACAATCACTTGTTTTGAGAAAAAGTTGTCGACTTGAACTATTAGAAGGTATGCAGGAGACAAGTCCATAAATATAATTTTAGAGTAATAATGAATGCTCCGTATGTACTAATATAAGTAGTAGGTACTAAGTAGTAGTAGAAGTATGTATGTATGTATTGAACTTTTTAAAGTACCTAATTTACTTGTGGAATTTTTGGGTTTAAGTCAAGGAAGCAATAAAGCCAAGCCAGTCGAAGAAATGAATATGTCTTAAGGGGGTAAAATACTCTAATAGATTACCTACTCGAGAGTTACAATATTATTATTAGCTTTTTGCCCATAATCTACATACTTTACTAGTATATGTACTTGTCCTACTGATAGTACCTACTGAATAAGTAAAGAGTATATATTTATCCTTCAAGTCGTCGAAGTAGAAGTATGTAGTGAGCTAGAAAGAATGATGAGTAAATGTGGCCTGTCTCTGTGAGGTATAAAAAATACAAAAAAGGAACTAATATATTCCATTTTTAATAGGCCATGTCAACATTTAGAGAAGATATTTTCCAGTTAGCTTTTATTTTACTTTACTTTTTATTATATTTTATTTGTTGTTTTTTCCATTATCTACTATAGTGGTGGTACTAGAGAGCCACTTGCATTATTGCTATTTCTATTTCTATTACATATTATAGAATGATAATGATGATGCTTTTAAATTTAAGGTTTGTCTTTACCTACATAAATACAAATACAAGTATGCATTATTATAATATGGCATATATCTAGTATCTACTTACTACCTACTATTCTAGATATCGAATAAATAGAAGTACTAGTATCATACATACATAGCTAGTAATTTGGCATTTAGCAAAGGTGTCTTTGTTATTAATTGTGACATTCAAATTCAAATAACTATCCTTATATAAGCTAATGGAAGTTCGATTACATTTTACGACAGATACCCATAGTTAATGACCAAATTTGAACTTTGTTTGCTTTTCAGCACACACTTGAATTTCAAGCATTTTGCTTCATTCATATTTCTTGATCAACCAAAACCAACCCTCGTCTCAGCTTGTGTTAATTGCTACAGCTATTTCAAATTACCAAAGTGTTTTTTTGCATTATTCCTTGTACTGTACCCTACTGGTATTTTTCTATATCGGTAATACAATTAGCATTAAATTTAAGAGTCCAGTTGCCCCATTAGTTCAAATTTATACTTTACATTTACATTGCTTGACTTGTACTAATTTAGTAATTAGTTGTATGGGACCAAGAAGGCTTTTTAAAAGTTTGTTCAATGCATATTACATAAAAGTATGGATACTTTCAGCACAATTTCCATTTAAGGAATCATTCCTTAAAATTGTACTACAATTTAAAAGGGCATTCACTTTTTGTCGAGTTAATTACAAGTGTCAAGTTCAAATTTAAAAATAGATACTTATGCCTACTAATACTACCTATATCAGTATCAATATACAATATACCTAATGTCAGGATTCAGATTCAGAATGCTGAATAGATTATATTTGAGATGAGACCATATACATTATGATGCTCGAGCCATTGAAAATAAAATAATTTATCAAATTATTCAGAATAGAGATTGAAAGGCAGTTGAACTTTGGTTTTGTATTATTTTTCATACACCATATATGCATTATTGTATTTGCCTAAATTATCAATTCTATGATAATTGGCATATTTACTCGAGTGTTTAATATCCTATTTACACATTTTTTTTTAAAGATTTGCTCACTTTACTGCTAATTTGAACTCTCTGGGCCAATTATTTACAGTTATCTACAAAAAATATTCCATTCAGAATTCCTTTTTATCGTTTTTCTTGTTTATTATTATTACCTACTCTGTTTTTGTGTAATAGATGTCAAATGTGGGTTTAAAATTAAATTATAAATAATTAATAATTATAATTTTTTATAAATGAGTAAATAAGTTTATGTGAATTCGTAATTAGTTCCAAGGTTGGACTTGGATATTGGGTTGAATGAATGTCTTTGAAGTGCCTTTATATGTATATTATGTATGTAGGAATTGTACAAGATTGAATCATAAATCATTTAATAATAATAAGAATGATTTATAGATACTTTTTTTATACGATACAAGCATACATATGTACATTACGTAACATAACTAGTGCTATAGTATTATAATTATAATACGATACCTATGATAATTTATTCCTATATTTAATTAGTTGATAGATTTTTTAAAGAATTTTTAAAGATTTTATATGTAGATCGCAAGCGCATCAACATCATACAGGGATCATATTTAATATGAAATTTGTATCACAATATAATAATATGTAATATGTATCTAGTATAGGAATTAGAAATAGTAATTAGCAATTAGGTAGTACATAATAGGAATTGTGTAATGATTATATTAATAATTTTTATAAAAATTTTCTACATAAAAGTCATACTTAAAAAATAAAAAATCGTGGCAATAATAGATATACGAGTAATCCCTATCGAGGGTAATAGTTTAATCTTTACATGTAGTTTGTAGGTATAAAATTTGTCGCCAAAATATGCGGAAGAAATTGTGTTAGAATTATAGATAAAGTTATTATTATGTAAACCTTAATGGAAATTTAATATAGGTATTATTATTTACTTTTAATAAATCTTGTTATTTATAATAGTAGATGGTAGTAAATTATAGAGTTTAGTTAGATATAATTATTTAAATATCTTTCTTTATGTGTACAGTACAATTTACAATACATATTATTCAAATGTTTACCTTAAATATCCTCTAATTAGGATTTTTGTAAATATGTATGTAGAATAGAATGCAATGTATAGATATCGTTTTACCAGTGTTTTTAATAATATATTACCTATGTTAGGTACCTACTGTTTTGTTGAAAGTTAGATTTCTATAATATTTATTAATATCAGTATAGCAAAATTGATATAAAATAAAATAAAATATCTGTAATTTGAAAACAAACAAGGCGTAACTTTTACTAATAAAAAATAAGAATGTGGGTAGTCGCGTAAATATTCTTAATCTCTGCAAACTGCTAATATTAAGTACATTACCCCTAGCTATGCTTGTATACTAATCCAAAGACTGATATTACAATACTATAGTAGTAAGTAGCTATTCTTGAATTTACATTTTTGAATTCTTCTTTTTACTAGCAATTCTATCAGTATGTATTATGTTTGCTTATAAAACTAATTTATATTTGTACGTCTATCTATAGTTAATGTACAATCATGCTTTACCTTTACTGGTAGTAATTTGTACATTATATCATAATCAAAGGTAAACATATTCGACGATACGCATAAGGATTTCTAGTTTTTTTTAAAAGAATTAGCTTTGTTTAACTAGGTAGTAGTAGTGCAACAGAAAGATTATTTGTCTAGTTGGTTAGTTTAACTAAATTGGGATTTATTATGATACTGAGGTTTACCAATAGAATATAGAAAAGAAAAGGAGAAAGCATTTTTTTTAAAGTTCTTTTTATAATTAACTCTACAGGGTATTAAATATTTACATAAAACTGTACATATTTTTACTACTACTACTTACTTGTATTTAGGTATTCGTTACAGATGTATTTTTTAATTTTTGATGACTAGGTGGTCTCCATATCTATACTAGGTAGGTATATTAATTCACAATTTTGCAATTAGACATGTTTACACTTAACAAATATATTTTAGTAGTTATACTTGATTTGCAATTGGATTGAGTAGGATATTCTAATAATATTTTACAATTTGACACGGTCATAAAAAAATTGACATCATAATGGAAAGAGATAAAGTGATTTATTTTGAAAGTCTTTATTCATATTAAAAGCCCCTATAATGTATACATATGTACTCGTATCTACCTATAAAATTATTTGATTGGTTTTTTAATGCTCTATATAGCACATAATCATATCACATAAGTATGACTTATAAATAACTTTTGCTTTCTTCGAGTAAACAATGGATATTACAGAATATAAATTCCTCTATTTCATTGAAATATCTCAATCTATAGATTTTGAAACGCCCATTCACTCGTTTAATTTCTTCAATTCACACATTCATAAAATAATTATTATTAGTACCCTACCTACTAAAGTCCAATTCTTTTTTTTTTTTACCAGTTATTATTATATTACTAGTAGGTAATTCTATTATTTCGTACCCTATCTATTTTGAAAGTCATTTCGTAATCATTTTTATATTTTTGGAAAGTGTATCTACTTCATTTGAAAAATACTAAAGATAAGCCTATTCATATTATGGAAAAATATAAATTCTATAAATAAACTGTGCGGATTTGTAAATAAATAAATATTAGATAGGATACTAAACTCGTATCCTTTTTAGTTCATCAATTCTATTTCAAGTAGGTATCTCCTAACTCCTAACCTATTACCGATATGTAAGTAGGTAATACTATTTATACTACATACTACAAGAGTATAGATTGGCAAATTGGCAATTGGAATGGGAAATGCAAGTGAGGTTCATTTTTTAATTTTATGTCATCTCATTTTATTAGTAATAAATATCAAAAATATCGTTAGTTTAGGATTTGATTCAAAAATGTTAAATATTTTATGTGCTTTAGCTTTTTAGATTAGCTCGTATTAATATATTCCTAGAAAAAATTAAATTACTTCTAGAAATTGTATGTAGGCGAGGTGTAAGGTCCATTACTTAGGTATATATCGGCTTAATTAAACTTTGAATTTCGATTTCTATTTTTTTCAGATTTCAAACTTTCGCAAATGATAATGAGATTTGAAAAACTAGGTAGATACTTCTCAATTTTACAAATAAATTCAGGTAATTCAGGTAAAAAATGAGGTAATAGTTTGTTTAATCAGAGCCGAATTCATGGAATAGACATTACAATACAATAATATACAGAAAAAAGTATTTTATCGTTTGGTTAGAAATATTCGGGCTTTTGTGATGTTTTTATGCCTATCTTTAATTGCTTATTGCATCTCCAAATATACATCTCCATAATATCTCATTTTGTGTCACAGCACTCATCTAAAATTGGTTCTAAAAAAACTTTCAACACTTTGCATATTTTATGATTAATTATAATTTTTGTTTAAAGGACCTCTCACAAGCCTTATAAGACCGATCACCTCGTTGGATTTTTCTACTTTTTGAATAATATGCTGTAGAGTGAAGAGTAGTCCATTTTACCTAAAGATCCCGATTTTCTTTTATCTTTTAAAACGACCGAGATATTGGCGAACTTATTTCATAAAAAAAATTTCAAAAAATTCAATTTTGCGCCCATTTTTTACCATGTTCTGATGGGTTTAGAAAATCGGGATCTTTAGGTAAAATGGACTACTACAACATATTATTCAAAAAGTCGAAAAATCCAACGAGGTCATCGGTCTCATAAGGCTTGTAACAGATCCTTTGTATATGGATTTGGGAAAAAGTTATTTTGTGATGGTTATTTGGTATTCATAGATAGTTACGTGTTGTACCATGCATACCATACTAGTACAACGAATAGTAGGATGATGCGAGGACAATAAAAAGTTGTTGATATTTCTAATTTTTAAAAGCTTCATAATATACAGATATATGATTTATAGGTGCGAAATAATTTGATGACTTAATAAACCACTTACATTAGCCCAGCTCTTTTAACTAGCTTTTAAAAAATGCATATGTAATCAAAGACTTTCATTTTGCATTAAAAAATTAAATGGGAATCTATTCAGAATGACAATTATGAATTTAACACTTTTCTCAAGAATGAGTTTAAAGTTTAAAATGTTAAGAGCCTTTTTAGCTCAGAATATCTAATTTAGTCTAAATATGTTAATGCTTTTACATTAATTCAGAAGATAGTAGAGAAATTTAATTGAAAATACATAATATTATTTCATCATTTCCTCTCATTCATACCTGTACTGTAGACTCATTCATTTATCACTATTATAGCTAAGTTTATGTTGATCATTATAATTTTTTTGCAAATCCATAATACTTAATACATATTTTTGAAATACTGATATCCTGTATTCTTAACAATAACCCATACCGCTACCAATAAAACAATACCATAATGCTGCTTATAAAAACTATTATAGGTAGGGTACTTTACGATTAGTTCACTTATTGTGAATTTATTTTATTTAATATTTATGGTATTTAGGTTTACATTAAGTATGTAGGTGGATATCTCATTAATGATTTTAATAATTTTAATTGCCAATAATCTATTCACTATTCTATTTTATGAATATTCAAATTCATCAGTTCATATTTTTTTTACCAAAAAATAAGCAAATAAAATAATGAATAGCTTTTTTGTCCAGATTATTATTCATAATTCATAGCTATAACATCACTTTTTCACTATTTTAAGGTAATATCGGTAATCAGTAGTACTCCCGGTACTATTACTGGTACTACTATAATTAACCCTAAGGCTAGTTAGTTTTTATATCAGTAATTGTATACCATTAAACACCTATTTATATAAAATTTTAAGCGACAAAAATATTTTTTAACAACCAAACTAAACTCACTCATTTTTAGCTCGAACTCATTATTGCAATAAAAAAGCTTTAAAATTTTCCATTCCATAGCTCGCATTCGTATTACCAGCCTAAATTTTATTTTTCATAAAAAATCAGATTCCAAGCTCAAGCTGAATCCTTCGATATAATTTAACAAAATTTTATCTAACTTATATAGGTACCTACTCGTACTTATGTTTGGGAACGAAATTTTTGAAAATTTTTACTCAATTTCTCTTGTAGCGTTTTGGGATGGTCTAAACAGAGTTGATATAAACCATATTATTTAAGTACAGGAAGGCAAAAAAGGCAAAATTATTATAATTTCAAGGTTTAAAATATAAAGTTTACCCAACCCTTTACCATATTTAAGTACCTACTCGTATCTATTTACATTAGCATTAGCATTTTAATATTTTGAATGTCTAGTAAACAGTATGATAATTTGATTTGGAATATTAATGATATCAAAAATAAAAAATTTAAATCCCACTCTCTGCAGACTACGAATGTACTAAAATTGAGAAATGGGAAACCACAAATTCTCATAGAACTTGACCAAATTTTTCAGCAGACCAGCAGGACGAATGCCTTATATCATGCAAATTTTAAAAATCTTTTATCAAAATTAACTATTGCAAAATTTTTGCAAACTACTCCCTAGCTTGTCAAGTTTCTTGTTAAATGCATGTCAAATAAATGAGAAAATAAGCTCAAAGAATGCTTTTTCTAGCTTCCGTTCCGTTATTCACCTTAAAATACAAATACTGATACTCAACTTAAAAGAATTTAAATGTAAAGCACGAATAAAAATGATATTTTTTACAATTTTGAGATTTATGAAAAATAACTGGCGAATGGTTAGGAGTTTTCAATTAGGTATAAAACTTATTTTATTCATTGATATATTTTGTACCTACATATTTTGTATTAGTACCCTACCCTACTTAAATATATGTGGTAGGTACTTACAACAATATTTATAATTTTTATACACGACCACTGAATTATATTTTTTGATACTAATTACTAATTGTACACTATTAATAAACAGTCTTACCACAATTCAAGATAAGTTGATTTTTTAATACTTACAAGTACATTGTATTGTACCTATATTATTATTTTAAAAATACTGAATATATACATCCTACATACAAGAAAAATAATAACGCCTAAAAATAGTTATGTTACAAAATAGTCAAGTCAAAAGTATAATGAATATTATTTTGGATTTTGGATACCTTATAAGTTTGCCATCGTAATTGAAGAATTAATCGAATGGAATAATAAGTATCGAGATTATTTAATTTAAACTTAAACTACCCAAAGAGAGAAAAAAATGACTTTAGAAATTTATTTCCCCCTTGTTCTTGTGGTGGAGGGC
>JAQIXA010001985.1:0-20510 GCA_034699045.1 Nanhermannia cf. coronata Gr-Ori-00579 | reverse complement strand
AAGGTCAGACAAATGGTTCAGGCACAAGGGACTGAATTTTTTTCTACTTTTTCAACTACTTGAAAAACTCAAGACTGACCACTGTAGTGTACAAGTGCTGGACATTTTCAATCTTATTTCTCATCTTGAGCTTGGCCGTTTTAGTTATTATTTTACGCATTTTTTTTGTCATTTTGTCACTTGAAATTCTCAAAAAAATCGAACTAAAATCCAAGTTTTTGTAAATTTTTGTCCTACATCAAATTTTTAGTCAGAACCTTCGGGTAAGGATTCGTAGGCCTAAGCTAACGGTTTACATTTTAGGCAATTTTTCATCTAAAATTAATAAATTTTAGTCAATTTTAAGGTCAAATTAACTAAATCAGCTTTCCAAACTTTCAAAATTAGCAAAACTTCACATTAGAATTTTAGTTTTTAAGCAAAACTTTCATATTTCTCGATATCCAAGATTGAAATTCTTGTGAATGCCAAATTTTAAAAGATATTGACTAGATACCTACTGATATAAGTATTTTGAGTATTTATATTAATAGTAGTCTTTAGACCCCATTTAAAAGCTCTAAATATACCGAATTTTTATTTTTTAGAGTGATGAAATACTCCATGAAAAAGTTTTCAACTGGATGAGCAAGATAGCAGCAAAAATATCTCAAATAAGGTGAGTAAAATATTTCAATATAATTATTTACAAGCCTCAAATACCTACTAAATAGATAGTATTAGATGCATGCATTCGCGCATTCTATAAAATAACCTCATTTTTTTGAAAATGAGTTTTAATACCTTATAGTTATAAGGAAGCCACAGATTAGAATAATATTTTTAGATTTGTAATCATGACTTGTGTATCTTCATTTTTGAGCAAGTCACATATTTGATCCAACTTTTGTTCATTTTTTTCTATTCCAAAAACATATTTCATTACCTAATAAATACCTAATACATATACCTATACTACTAGGTATGAGCAGTACATACAGTAATCTAGAATACATTAATATTCAATAGAAAATACAATAGGGCACGAGAATAGAGTCATGACTTGTGAAATTTCACCGAAACTTTGAGATAAAAATCGATAATAAAGTTGTCGGAAATTGTTCAAATGCCTAACCCTTTGACCTTCAATTACATTTGATTATATTTTCATTATTCAATCTTGATTACTCCGTATTTATTAGTAAACTAGTTATTCATATAAGGTCAGGTCAATTTCTAAATTATTTCAGAATTTAGTCTGTATTTAGTAAATACAAAAATACCCACACTAAAAATTGTGTAAAAAGGAATTTTTTAAGGGGTTTGAATTGAAAATAATCTCACTAAATCTCATTAGAAATACAAGGCTTTTTAAGGGGTCGATTTGACGAGCTGACACTTTTTCGTAATGGCCGAGCCCAAGGGTCTGTCACTCAAAAAAAGGAACACCAAAATACTTTGCCCAAATCCCTATATAAGTGCCTATATATACCAGTATAGGCATTATTACATAAGCCCTTATACACACCTAAATCTCAAAAAATGAGAAAACCCTATTATCTAATATAAAACCTACAAGTAATTGAAACTTTAGTCAGAAAAATTTCAGAATTTTAAAAAATTTAAAAATTTAAAACAAGATACTTGCATATGATCATTACAATTACAAGATACTTGTAGGGATCCTATCCCATTTTAAGTAGGTTATTTGGTCTTTTTGATACCTATAAAAGCTGCGTTTTTTCTTGCAAACTATTTATTGAGAAAGATATGTATTTGTTTACTTGTGAAAAGCTAAAAATTTGGGCTAAAAAGGCATTCAATTGACTTTGAATTTCAGCCTTGAAAGGATCCCTTAAAGGCATTTACTACTTATAATACTTGGACTTGGGCATGTATCATTTGTAAGGATAATTTTTGAATTGAAACTTGGTTCATGTCATGGACATTATAAACACAAAATAGCTCAAAAAGTCAAAGTCCTATTCTAACTGTACCTTAATACCAATACTGATGTATATACTTTGGTCCCTTTGAAAGGGACTTATGTTTGAAAAAATTCGATTTCCTTGTACTACATACCTATAACGTTATAAGTATAAGAGAAGGTAATAGACATTTCTTAAATTTATTTTATCCTATTTTGAGACAAGTTTTTAAGCATATTGCTTTGAAACCACAGGAGGGGTCTATCTTCTTCTGAGGATTTTTATGCAAGTAAAGTGTAATGGTATGTAAGTGTAATGGTATGTAAGTGTAAATGTAGAAAAAGAAAATTTTATGTCATTTTTATGGGGGTACGAAATATAAAATAGATTTTATTATTCGAATTTGAGAACAAAGTTTTTGGAAATTGTCCTCCAAAATTGTCACATCCACAAAAAAGCCAAATTAAAGCCAAAATCTCAAATTTTGTAAATCTTGTAAGAAATTTTTATAAAAATTATCAATTTGATCAAAATTTGAATAACTAAAAGACAGACTTTAATTTCATAACTATTTTAGTTAAATTTACCCCTATATTCAAACACTACCGTTACGTTTGAACAAAAATATAGGGGTAAATTTAACCAAAATAGGGATGCGATTAAATCGGAGCTTTTTAAATAGTCAACTAACTAGTATTATTATAAATTATAAATTATAAATTTTGGAATTTTGAGCCAATTGATTGTTGACTTGAGGTAAATTTGACAAAATTTCCTAAAGATTCATCGGAGATTATCGAGCTGAAATTAAGTTGTTTTACGATTTTTTCGTATTTTAATTATATATGTAATTATAACAATTGACCTTTGACATTTTGATATAGACTTGAGAATTATGCCCTTTTTTGGGTAACTTTTTTCCAACTTGAAATTATTTCAAGTGTTCTACATACATAATATAGATACTATTACAACTATAATATTTGGTATAAATATAAAATAAAATAAAGCTAGAAGGAAGGAACCTTAAGGAATTCTATTTATTTTATCTCTACATTGGATTGTAAAAGACAGAGAGCCAGGGAAAAAACCCCAAAAATTCTAATCTTGGATATTTTCACAATTTGTATAATATAATTCAATGGGCAGAAATAATAGATTTGGTTATATTACTAGTACTTGATACTATCTACATGCAGAGTACTAGACTATGTAGATAGTAAATGTAATTTTGTATTTTATCTCATTTTATGTAGATTACACAAGATAGGCCTTCAGCAGAGCATGAAAATGTTCCATTTGATTTTGAATTATTTTATGAGAACAATTGACGCTTCAAAGGACCGAGAAATTAAAATTACAATTATTTAATCAAATAAATCCTAATACATAATAATACATACTAGCAAAATTTATTTCTAAATTTTGACCAACATAAAATAAGTCGATTTTTCCTAAAATGCACTATCAATGAGTATCATGCAAAAGTTAGCTTTTCCTTCTATTTAGCCGAAAATAATAAAATATTTGACCATTTTTTGGCAATTTTCAAGTACCTAATCAAAAATCAACCAGAAAAATCGCATTTTCAGCTTCTTGTAATAACTGTAATAATTTTCCTAAAATATCTTACTAAATTGATAATACCAAAAAGTTCAAATAGTGATAAAATATTTTTTAAATTAGATAGAAATAAGCTTTTATTGCTCGGTATCTATCTAAAACAATTATACCTTGATTTAAACTTTTAAATTTCCATTTTAAGATTTTTGCGACAAAATTTGGCTAGGCCTTTAGATAGATGGTTTGAAGCTAGGATATGTTTGAAGCTTTGTTTTTTTTTGGATTTAGAATTTAAAAGTTCGAAAACTACAAGTAGAATATATTTCTATAATATCCTTTTTAAGAAAATTTAGCAATTCATCACACTTTTTGAAAATATTTTGACAATTCAAAATATACAAATAAGACCAATAATCTAGAACATAAGTAGGGTACTCTACCCTATACTTATAGTAATCTGGTTGATCTATCGGTTTTAAAATACCTACTACATACTGACTGTAGTAAATACATTTAAATACAATTTATTTCACAAATTTACAAATAAATATCGTTGAAAATGACCCGTGAGAACAAATTGGAAAAGTAAATAGTAATTCCCTCAAGACCAATCCCAAGCTAATCAATCATTCAAACCATAATAAAATACATACAATTTTATCCTATCCTAATACATATACTACTACCTACTACCTATACAATACAGTACAGAATGTAGTAATACTACGAAATACCGAAAGTCATAAATAAATTGAGAAATTTTTGTTAAAAAATTGAAAAATATGACCTACATACCTACCTATATATTCCATATCTATCTTGTAAGTTCCATTCATAAAATGTTTTATTTATAACATAACTTAACTCGAGTAGAGTAGATATTTGAGAAACTTTTCAATTTTTGAAGAATTTTTTCGAGTGTTTATTTATACTTGTAACTTGTATTATAACTTGGGTTGATATATCTATGTTATTAAAGTTCAGGATCGATTGCCAGGTGCTCGTAAAAAGTCATTAAAAGTTGAAAAGTTTAAATTTGAAATGAACCCTTTGCTCCCTTTTTCTACTATCTACCATCTACTAGTACTACCTAGTACAGCATTTTATGACTTGTTTAAACTTACATGTAAAATGTATAAGGTTTGAAAAGTAAGTCAAAATAATATACAAATTGTATCTTAAAATATCTACTCGTATAATATCCGTTCTAAGGATAAGGAGATAGACAAGTTGTAAAATTTAAAAATAAAATACTTATAGGACAGTTTATATGGTATATATGTACTTATAAATATGACTTGAGTTTAATCTCATCCCTATTTTGGCTGAATTTACCCCTAAATTTTTGGTTTAACTTTACCACTGTATGAAAATAACCCAAAAATGTACATACATGGGTAAAGTTAGACCAAAATATAGGGATAAATTCAACCAAAATATGGATGAGTTTTTATAGGAGCCCTGGGAAAACTTTGCTATGAATTTTTTGAATTATCTGATCTTAAGCTCATAAGAAATGAATATTTTCTAAAAAAATTGGCAAATTTTTTGTGAAATTTTTGAAATTCAGTTTAAACAGTCTATTTTCGTATGAACCATTTGTTATAATGATCTGAAATTTTTCTATTTATATGTAGAAATATATCTAATTCACATCTATCTAATATCTAATTAAAAATATCGAGCCATAAGATAAGTAACCCCTCTAAAACTTGAATAAATGTGGTAAAAGTATGTCTTAAAAAGTGATTTCACTTTACACACAACAAAAAAAGTAAAGCTAAAAAAAAGTATTTAAGGGACTTTTTCAATTTGTTTTTTGACACCCATATATCTTTCTATACATAGGTCCCTGTGTTTCTCAATAGAAAAAGTCCATAAAGGGTTAACCAAGTGTAAAAAATAAATCCTCAGCTTTTGCATAACTTTCGACATAAATATTACCTAGTAGAAAAAAGTCAGAGCCAGAGATCAGACAGACAAAGATATATTTATCTATTTAACTACCTATATTTACTCCCATACTACCATACCATACTTACCTATTACCTTAACCCAAAGTTCAACTTTCCAAATAGGTATAAATAAGCTTATGAAAATGAAATTTTGATCAAAAAAACACATTGAAGCCGTTAAAAAAGCTCGAATTATCCTAAAAAATTCACACAAGAGACTAATCTTGAACCTTAAAACCTGGTTTAGCATTTAAAACCTAGTTTAAAACATGGTTTAAATTCAAAAAATAGGTCAAAATACTGATAGATATTTAGAATTTCATGAATTAATTCTAAATATTCGTGAATTTCAGCCCGAATTTCAGACTTAAAAATCGGTCTGAAAGTAGAATCTACAGATAGGCTATAGCTAGGGTATCTTATGCGAGTTCAATTTCACAATTCCTTGGCAAAATTTAGTTTTTTTTTTTGAGAAATAAAGTATAGGTTTTGGTGATGCGACACAAAACCCCTAAAATTTTGTCCCTAAGGACATTTCCCATAACCTCTTTACCCCTAAAGACAATACCCCTAAGACATTAAATCCCTAAAGACAAAACCCCTAAGAGAATTATGACCTAAGATACATTTGCCCTTAGGTCCAATTTTTTGCAATTTTTTAGGGATTTATTAAAATTTTAGGGGTTTTGTCCCTTATGAATTTTATGCTTAGGGGTTGTGTCTAGGAACCATAGGTTTTGTATATGTACCATAGTTGGTATAGGAAGTGTGTATTTTTCAAGTTTCAAGTTGATTTAGATAAAAAGTATAAAATAAAAAAAGTAGGACCTTATCGAGTAACATATTGGCTCATAAAAATAAAACAAGTCTTTATGAGTCATTACGTGGTCCTGGAAAAAAAAGTAAATTACATAAAATCAGCACTTTGTTCTCCTTCAAATACTTATTTACTAGTCAGCAACTTTTTTTTACTACTACTACTACTATTACATATATATAGGTACAGATTACAATACTTATTTCCAGATCTAATCTATTCTAAATTTTCTAAATGTATGCTTATACTCTATAGGAAATAAATGTATTTGAAAAATGTTCCATTTGAATTACACGTGCTAACAAAAGTATACAAATGTAATTAGCAAGTAGTATACTATAGAGTAGATAAAAAGTAGAATTTTTTGGTTTCTCGAATGAATTACATTTTGTTATATGAGAAGAAAAGTGTAAATTGTATTTACACTTTGAGTAAGAAAAAGTTCTTGAAACTTTTCAAAAAAGAGAGAAAAAAGTTTATTTTTGTGCCCCTGAAGGCACATTTTTCCCAGTTTTTTTTTCATTTCTAGCCAGAATTCTACAGAGAATTCGGAGAGAATAAAAAATAATGGATATGCAAACTAAAATGGAATTGAATTTACTTTTTTCAAAATATCATCTCGCATTTTAATCAAAAGCTAAAATATCATAGGTATAAGATACTTGAATTAAGACTTGAATTAAGCTAATAAGACTACACAGATAAAAATTAGACTTTTAAACTGAAAGCCCTAATTTAATCTGCTTTAAAAGATCATTATTTAAAGGAATAAAATTGAAAAAGTTTAATGTTTATTAATTATTTTGAGCAGTATTTAGTTTAGGTATCCTGCCTAGATACATTTAGTTTCATTTATTCAGTCTTAAAGTTTACTTTCATTCCTATTTTGGTTGAATTTACCACTATATTTTCGATCTAACTTTTCCCCTAAAATTCACCTAAAATATTTTTTGCTTAGGTGGTTTAGTTTAGGTCAGGTTAGGATTTACTATAATTTTTGGGTTAATTTCATACAAAAAAGGACCCAAAATAGATATAATTTGAGACAATTTGAGATTCAACTAAAATAGGGATGAGATTTCTCAAAGAAACTAAGCAATTTGACCATTTTTAATAAGTATGGGTAAGTATTTTTTGTAGTAATTTTATTTTGAATTGACCCCTATTTGCTAATATTTTGGTTGAAAAATCGTATTTTTAATTGTTTAGTTATAAGCATGCATGCCCTGTCTCTTAAAAAGTCTAAAATTAATAAACTAACGAAAAAATAGTCATTTTGAGATTTGGATATTTTGACAGTGTTTTTTGAAGAAAACTTTTTAAAAACACCTCAAACACCCATGGTACTCGACACTTATAGAAATATCCCGGTCCTTATCTCTATCTGAATAAATTTCTGAAAATTTCACATTATACTATACAGAATACAGACTACTAACTACTAGAGATACAATACAATAAGTGCATTTGATAAAAAAAAACTTTTACTTTCCTCCTATTTGAGAGATAGTCATAAATATTTCTATTTGCTTTCTCCGTTTCTCAAGACCGACCGTTTTTTTTTCTTCTCAACTTGCCATTTCCTTTTCCCCTTCGAATACTCGAATTCTATTTCTCTTATTCTTACCCAAGGGGGGTAAAAAGCAAAAAAGAAAATCACTATCTACAACAGAGTACTACTTTTTACACCAGACAAAGTAGACGAAAAAATTTCAGATTTTCTAAAACAAAAAATTGAACTTAAGTACCCACAAGACAAGGTTTACTTACTTATATATAAGAGTATCAGTTCTTCTACCGTGTTTGGTCAAGCAATTCAATGTCCATCTATCAGATCCTCATTTCCTTCGGATTTTTTACAAGAACTTTTTCTTCTATCTGTAGAGAAAACGCACTTTTTTAAACCTTTTTTTGGATGCTTGTTCAACTAATTTGAAGAAATGTAAAGTTCTCTAAAAGAGTTTTAGAATGAAAGACACGATTTTTTTCCTCAAATGGAAAAAGAGATCAGTAGGTACTTGTGTAAGTAATGCAAAGTTGAGACCTGAATTGAACTAACTAGTACAAGTACCCTTAGATATGCTACTGTGTGTATATGTATATAGTAGTTTGGTATATTATGGTGTGTAATACAGCATTTAAAATAAGCTTATAAGAGTTGAATGATCGACCATATAGTTTCAAAAATAAAAAGGAGAAGAGAAAGGATAGTTAAATAGTTATATCTAGACACCTGCCTGCTATCACAATGTCTAAATTTCAACTGTACAAACAAGAAGATCATACCTATAACTTATCCATCATCTTTTTTTTAAATAGGATATCTTTGGGTTATAATGGGCTTTCTGGCCTTTAAATGAGGTTTAATATGGAAAAGCCTGAAATAGATCCTTTTAGCTTAGAAAATCCAATCTTTATTTTTCAAAATCAATAATGAAAGTTTAGATATCGTTTAATTTTTTTGAATATAAAAATTTGATGAGAATACACAACAGATAATCTTATAGGATGCAATATGAAATTTTTTAAAACAAGAATCAAGTGCAATTTTTGAAACTAAAATTCAAATTTTGGACAAAATTTCAAAATTTTGTACTAATTTGGGTAATAAGATTTTTAGATAATTTTGATATTTTGAAATTGACCGAGTTGAGCTAGAGTCCATTGAACAGTTAGGCTCGGGTTCAGGTTCTCGGCGTTTGACTTTTACGTGCCTTATTTATGGCCCTGCGAGCTTCACGAGGGGGGTAATAAAATTTATTGCCAGGATTTATAGTTGGCCATTTGCTTCAAATTTTGGGGCTCTTTTATGCTCTACAATATTATATTTTGCTCCAAAACCTTTGTAATACATACTACTATGTACTTACAACATACTCCTCTCCTATGGTAGTACTACTGGTAGAAATAGAAGGCTAGTATTGTTGGCATAGCCGAGATATCTTTTTCTCCAAAAAGATAAAAGTCCGCCGTTTGCGCTTGCCTTCATCATGGTCTTACCATGGTAAGCAATGGTGCAAACTTAAAATGTAGAAATGGGCAAAAACCATACGATTTTCAGTCGAGACTCGAACTGCTTTCTGGAAACACAATTCAAAAAGAGATTCTCAGTCAGTGACCACTGAAACTTAATTTGCATATTAGATATGTGTGAGCAAAAATCTTGGCCGGTGTTTTCACACAAGTGTCCGAATTTTACTTTTTGAAAAATTCAAAAAACTTTCACTGAGATTTTCAAGGGTGTTTTGCAGCAGCCATTATTCCATTGGCCAATGAATACAAAAGTTCACTATATACAGATTAGAGTCTTATAACTGGCTGTAGTACTAGTACTTGTATTTTGTATAGAGATACTCTGTGCTTATGGCAGATTTTGAGAGTTTGAGAGAGTGAGAGCAAAAACTAGTTTTGGGTTTTTGGATTTTGGGCAGCTGACTGACAGCTCGAGGGCTGATATACCCTTACTATATACTTCTTTTTGAAAATATAACTAGTTGTTTCTATTCATAAGTTTTATAAGTACTATTTTATACATAAAAGTTCTATACATATACATATTAGTATTATTACATGTATAAGTATTATATGTGTATGGGATAAAGCAAGCTGTTGTTTGGTGAAACCCCGAAAAGAAAAGAAAAAGTTTACCCAAAAGGGATTTCGAATACTTTAACTTGACTTCAAGTCTTTCAAGACGAAAAACCGGCCGATTATTACACATTTACTTTGTAAGAATTAACAAATTTCAACTTTTTTTTTATTAAAATTTTGACATTAACTATTTCAACAATCTTATTGGACTTTTGTAAGAGAGCATATTCAAAGTACAGAATAGAAATATTTTACAATATGGTACATTATTACACTTACATATTAACTAAAAGACGATATACCTGCCTAAATAGAATTTAAAGTGTAATCTTTGAATTTTATCCAATTTTTGGAAATATCATTCATTTTATCTATTTGACTTTTTAATACTTCAATTTCGTTAGGTAGATACTCTTATATTTTAGTAGGGATTTATATAGGTGTATTGTTTAAATGTACCAACTGTCAAAACCAAATCTAAAATTTTCCTAAGAAGCCAAATTCTTTAGTAAAAAAACATAAGATATGTGAGCCAAATTATCTAAAAGTTAGCTAAAATCAAACTTGTATTATTTACTAGTTTAGAATACCAATTTTCATTCAATTTTTCTAAAAATTTTAAATCTAAATCTCAATTTTGTCTCATATGAAACCTCATTTGAAATGTAGGTACAAGTAAAGTAGTACCTACATTTGTCATATAGCAGATATTAAAGGTTTTATTAAGGTTTTACGATTTTGTAATTAAGGATAAAATCTTTAACTACCCATTACAATCCTATTAAATATCATTTTAAGAGCCATTAATGAACATTTCACGCATACTTGACGGATTTAGATTAGTCTAAATTCTAATGTTCTACTACTAGTCTAGTATAGTGAAACTCGTAGGATTTATCTAAAAAAAGTGTTTGATTCTAAACTTGATTACATTTTTGAGATGTGTTTTTGAGGCAGAGAGTAAAAGTTTTCCTTGCTTTGTTTAATTCAAAGGAAAAATAAACTTTTTTTTAGAAGGGCGACGAGTTGCACATGGCTGTTGAAATATAACTCGAAATGATGGCATTATTTTATTTTATTTTATATCGCCGGGGTAAAATATACCCAAGATCGATATTCTCATTTTGCTTTTTGCTTTTTCTCCCTCCCTTACTTTATACTATAGGTACTTTATATACAAGTTATATATCTGGTACTCTATATCATGGATTCGTAGGAGAAACACACCCATTTATCCCCGGTTTTATTCTATAGAAGTATATCTGTATAATAATAATCCATGATGAAATCCTCGAAAGCATCTGACTACTCGTTCAAAACTCAAAACTCACAAGCAAACTCTCACTTTTCTCAAAAAAAATCAAAGGATCCCTTCGGCTTTTGCATGTTAAGCCTCATATAAATGCCAGAAAGCCCAATTTAATCCAAAGATATTCTTTTCCTAATTTTGAAATTTAAAAATAATTACTTTACAAATGATAATACTGTCGAATACTGTCGAAAATAACAGCTTTCTTTAACAGTAAGGAGTAAGAAACTTTGAACATAATAAAAGGGTTAGCGTTATAGATAAGTTATACTGTAGTGTTAATTAAGAGCAATATATTTTTTTAAAAGACCATGACTTATTATCTAAAACATAAAATTTTGGCAGATTTGCATAAAATTTTCAGTAATTGACGTATTTAAAATTTCATATTTTGTAGGTTTTTAAGTACCCTACCTATATAAATAGATAGATTGTTAGATACCTAACAATACCTCGTATATGCACTAGATAGGTAACAAAAGGAGATATACTGAGTAGATATAGCTTCATTGGAGTAATTTTTTTTATTATGATGATAATTTACTTAAACCACAAGATTTTTGAGTTTTTGAATCTTAAATTGAGTTACCTAATACAGAATATGTTTTTCTAAAAATTTCTCAAAGAATGTGAATTTTTAAAATTTCAAAATTTCACTGACCCTTTGGGTATGTTTACTTGTTAGTGAAAATTCTTATGGAAAAAACCCGCCCAAAGTCTGGGCTGGGTTGCTGGCGGGTTTCCAGCCGATATTTCGGGGAAAGTAAGGCGTTTTTTCATCAACTCAACTCCAGACTTGGAAATTTTCAACTTTCCCCACATTATGGGGCAAAAAATAATGGCAAATGGTACAGACTAGAATATTATAAATATTATAAATATCACAAAATTTACAATATTTTCATATGAATATGATATATGTATAGTTGTAGTACAATGTATCTGTATTAAGTGATACTACGATGGTCTAACTACTATCTAAATACTATGTGTAAAAGTCAAATTTAAAGTTGGAAACTTGGAGAGCTAGATCAAGTTTTTTTGGCTCAATTCTCAGTTGGGGATTTAATATTTCAATATGAATTATGCCATTTTAAACAAGGGCTAGGGCTACCCCAAAAAACCACAATATTATTCAAATTTCTACTTTTTGTTCAAATTTTCTATTTTCAAACCATATCTATAGGCAAAGGAGTTTGATATTTCTCTTATTTTTGAGAATTTGCCTTGTAATTTTTGCTTCAAATTAGTAACCTAAATACACTTTACTACCCAAACTATTTTTGCAAATTTTGCTCGCATATTTTGTCAAGCCTTTAGGTATAAGACTGTTTGATTTCAAAATATTTTTCAAATTTTATCAAAATTCTGAAAAATATCTTCTACTTTTTAACATCTAAAATTAAAAGCATTTTAGGCTGGTATAGAGTACTTACAATTAGGTAGTAGATCGAACTATGTAGGTACATAGTATAATTACAATGTCATGTCAGAGTCTAATCCACATGCAATTAAAATGTATAATTCATCATGAAATAAACAAAATTTTCAATTTTGTCAATTAAAAATACTTCTAGGTCTATTATTTCCTACAAGTACTCGTAGAACTGCTTTCTCTTTCAATTCATTGGGCTAATTCCATTTCATTTGTTTTTTCCTCTTTTTCTAATTATTTTTGAAAAGATAAAAGCCCCTTATTAGACTACCTATATATTAGTAGAATGCTTGTTCTCGTGTATGTTTTCCAGTAGGATAAACATGCATGCAATTTACATGTTTCCCTATTTTATGTTTTATTTTATTTTAAGGGCATTAAAACCATAAGCTCGATGAGAACTTTTCACGGGACTTTAATTTATGAGCTCAGCAAAATTGTAACAGTAAAGATACTTTTTTATGAAGATTTTTTGTAAAGGGTATACTCGGCTTTCAGGCCTTTACAGGTTAAACCCTATATATAAAGACCAAAAAGTCCATTATAACCTGAAGATACAGATATATATCCCTTATACCTATACACATTATTATATAAATTTTAAAAGAAATCAAGAAAAAAATCTATTCGGCTTTCAGGCCTTTTTCATGTTAAACCTCATATAAAGGCTAGAAAGTCCATTATTTATAACAACCCGAAGATATTCCTTTTATTTTAAGCTTTTAATGTTATTGAGCCAGTCACTTTTTGGCCAATATTGTATGAACAATAAAAATATTCCTGAAAAATCTATATATTTACTCGTACTTGAATCGAAATTTTGCAACCCAATTTCTAATGAAATGACTTTTGTTAGATACCCTAGTGCTTAGTATGGTATTTTCGAACCACATTTCTCTGTAAGTTTAAATTTAAGGTTTAACACAGGTTTTTGAAGGCACTTTAAAACCTTGTAAAGTAGTATAGTAAAAGGGTATTATAATGATCCTCTATTAGTATCCATTAGAGAAGAATCGGTGAGTTTATTCGAGCTTAATATTTTCAAAACCGAACCAAATTGCCGACAATTTTTCTTACCCATTTACACCTAAATTAGCTTGAAGCACGAGATAAGTTGAAAAAAATTTGTTAGCTTATTTGCTATATAGGCAAGCTATATACTTATTACATACATACAGTATGTACAAGATTACATTTTAAACCATTGAGACTTTGATTTACCTACATAAAATTATAAAATATTTTAATATTTTAACATTCACATAACTAATTTTATGATATTTGAGATCTATTTAACTACAATAAATTAGAATTTGGCAGTAGTAGATACTTGAATTTTTATACATTCTGGATTTATTTTGAAATTTCTTTTAAAATTTCAAAGATTTCTTATTACAACTTGGGATTAGCAAAAAATTTGTGACAGATTTTTTAAGAAATCGAAAATTTCCAATTTGAAACCCATTTAAACCATTAAATACACAGATAAGCTAAGAATTGCGAAATTTAGATAAAGTGATTAACAAATAAATAATTAAATGCTTCATACTGTTATAAAAGTAATCAGCATAATTTTGATTGAAAAAAGGAAAAAAATTCAAGAAATTTTGCTCAAAAATTCGAAAAATTTACAAGTGTATTCTATCATCTTGAGAAAAATCTGAATTGTAAATTTTCGAAGTTTTCAAAATATAGAATTTTAAATGGTATAAAAACTTGATTTTTCAAAAGGATTTATTTTGCTTTCCGCAGCCTTTGCATGTTAAACCTCAGGCCAGAAAGCCCATATAACCCAAAAATCCATAAAAAATAACCCAAAGATATAACCCAAAGATTCTGATTTGAGATTTTAAAAATTCTAATTTCTCATTAAAAATAAGTAGGTCTCACCTTAATAAAAGTGAAAGATAAATTAAATATTTTATATAATGAGAAATTTTTATCTCACCAGACTCTCAAATCTCAACTTTTCCTCGACAGTAAAAGTTAATTCGTTAAAAAAGAGATCGAAAAATCATAGTGTTCAAAGTCTCTCAGTATCTGCTAGTATCTAATAGGAAAAATGTTAATTAATGTCTACTATCTTTGTACAAAATGTATAAATTAAGATATTTCAGTTCAACTACTACTATGATTATACTAGGTACTTATAGTATAAAAGGATAGGGCTTTTAACTTTTAGCTTTCAAGAAATGGGGATTTTACCCGAGCCCGAAGAAATTTGCATATTTCTCCGGGTAAATATAAAGTTTAAACTTTTTGGGGGTGCTCATTAAAAGTAGAATAATAAATTAAAGGGCCAGCCAACTTTACCAATTTCATCGTAAACTTGTATAAGAACCAAACACGCCTTAAAAAGGAAATTTTAAGCCCTAAACTTTCTCTTTCATTTTATCGCTATATATAGAAGTAGAGTAAAAATTCGTTATAAAGTACCTACTTTTTTATCACATTTTTAAGAGAAAAAAAGCTTTTAAAATATCAGGACAGGATAATATAACCTATAAAGTATCCTATAAGTTTCCTATAGTGTATATTTTTATGATTTTTTCATAAAGATACTCAAATAGAACGTTTTAACGAGCTTTCATTTTAAATTTTGTAAACATTTTAGCCCTTTTAAACAGATAGTTATTAAATACCAGTATAACTGTATTGGATATAGGCGGTTTTTGAGGTTTAAGCTCAAAATTAATGCAAAGTAAACATACCCAAGTGTTAAAGATAAAATATCAAAAATCTGAAAAAAAAATTATTACCTAGAAATCTTAACCTAACTTATATTTAAATTATCGAAAATCAACTTATTAAAATACAATTTAACCACATTAGTTTGCTTATTTGATCCAATCTAATATTTGGAAAATTAAACCAAAATTTGGCGTAAATTTACATTAACTGACTTGTGAAATAATGACCAATGTTAGGTTTTCCAGGATCGAAATTCGATCGAATTCAATGAATAAACTATTTTAGTATTGGATATAGTAATTGGATATCGCAAGATTTAAATAGTTTGAAATTTACCAAGAAAATTTGGTGATTTTACTTGCACAAATCGATTGTAAAATAGATTCCAAAAATCCAAAATTATATCTACGATTATAGGATAGTGAAATTATAGAATATGGTAAATACAATGGGATTTAAATGAGTTTATAATCAGTTTTGAGATTTGGCAAAATACTGATACTACTAATGCTAATAGTAAGGACTAATCTGGCGGTTTTTCTTTGGAAAAAGATAGGCTGGCTGGCTGGCTGTGGCTGGCTAATCAATGGCCATTTGGAGTCTGGTCGTCGAGTTGAAAATAATAATTGATCCCAAGCGAGAAATTTTTGGACTCGAGCCCAACTCCTGAGATTTTAACGACCTCCAAAAAAACCTCAAACAAACCACAACCCAACCGAATTTCCATTGATTTCACATTTAACCATTGTCTTTTCCCACATTTTTTTAAATCGACAATTTAAACTTTAACTTGGCCTTATCAGACTTACTATACTTACCTAATATAGGTACTGCAGATACTATCATTTTATATGTATTTCTGGCAAAGTTTCACAAATCTATTTAAGCTGGAATTAATTATTGATTTCAAAAAGACCTCTCAAGTTTCTGTAGATTAGAAAAGGAAATTTTTCAGTACCTATCTATACTGTAATTAAACATTCAAGTTTCAAAAAATTAGAACTCAAGAGATTGGTACTTTTTTGCAAATGCAAGGGATGCATTCGGCTTTCAGGCCTTTGTATGTTAATCCTCATATAAAGGCCAGAAAGCCCATTATGTCCGAAGATATCCTTTCCAAGAAAATTTGATAAAAATTGACCATTTTAATAAGTGTTTGAACTACAATACCTTTAAGTATCTAACTCATTAATAGTTAGATCTTTTTTATCTAAAGATAAATATAAAACCTCTACTAAATTTTTTAATTACTCAAGTTGTATCAGAAAATGTACAGATACAACATAGAAGCATTCATATCCTAATTAAGCCTATAAATCTTTTTAAATTTTTCAATTACATACCTATTTATGATTTCATGAAATCTTATACATTAGTGCCTATCAAGTACCTTGAACTTAAGGTTTTGTAAGATAAAAGTACCCTACCTAATTTAAAATTAAGATTGATATTTTAGATAAAAAATGATTTGCAATTTCCGGAAATCATTTAGATAGAAATCTTATTAATCTTAAAATGGTTTGCTCGAGTAAACAGCAAATTAATTTACTGCCAAATTAGGTAAAAATTCATTACATATCAATAATATGAATCTTATTTATTACATAATATAAGTAAGTAATATAAGTATCAGCTTAAAAATGTATTTTTTGCCAAGAAATTAAGACCACCTACTATCTACAGAAATCACTGAAATGTTAATTCAAGGGTTAATTGTATTTTTGCTTACTGATAAGCTGTTAAAATTTCCTTATTTGAATTTTACACAGATACAGGTGAACTCAATCTCATAAGAATTGCAAGATTACGACTCAATATTTAATATTTAAGGATCTGGAATAACTGAAATACGATATTAATAATCTAATATCTTAATCTAGGTATAGATATTTTATCAATAGAAAAAAATCTCAAAATGAAGAAATTTTTTTAAATTAGGTTTTTTAAGATCCTGTTTTCTTGTTTTCTTAAAAAGACTCTGTTCAAATATTCCAAAAATTTGCTTGTACCTAAATTAAATTCAACTATTCTTAATTGGCAATTTGTTGAATATTTCTAAATTTTGTGATTCTACTATACTCTAAAGTAAAGGCTAGAAAATAGAGTTATAAACTTTAGTATGTATTTGAAGGGCAGGCCAAAATGACAATTCATTTGTCAATTTTTTTTCGACTCATTTCTGATCCATTATATTTCAAAACTCAAAGGGAAAGAGTGCTAAAAACAATTCATTACTTTTTTTCTCTCTTACTTTGACATTTTCTTATGGAAAAAAGCGCATACATACAGATATGAAAAAAGTGCTTTTAGGAATATATTTTTAGTTCGACCTTTGACATCATTATTTCATTTCCTTTTGACATTTCACTAGATTTATAACTAGTACTTACCCTACCTATTTATACATACATGTTATTACTACAGATATATACTAGATTCTGAATTTTGAAGATTTATGAAATTAATTTTTACATTCTTTTTTTTTCAGATGCAAAGTGACTGAATAGAATATGAAACTGGAACTACTGATAGAAGAAGATATTTTTTGCAGAACTTTATGTTTTCTATATCTACCCTGTAGTTCCGAATTTGTTTAAAATATTGATTTTTTATGCTTTCGGGCATATTGATCGATATGTAACACCAAATTCGGTTCTAGAGAGGTCTTTATAGTGCATACTTTACATCAAAAAATGAACAAAAAAGAAAATCAAAAACTTCAAAATCTTCAAAATCTACCTCATTCAAGATGATAAACTTACTAGATACATAGTCGACCTAAATTGATTAATATAGGTATTATACAGTGCTTTCAATAATTCAATTCAAAATTTGTAGTTAAATCTCAAAAGATCAAATAAAATTTCAAGAAATTCAAATAAAATCTTTCATCTTTGAGTTTTTTTGGTTTGGATTTCTTGGTAATATTTGAATTGTTTAGACTTATTTCCAAGCTTTAGCTTATCGAAAGCACTGTGTAAATAATATCATTATTATGTAATCAGATTAGATTATAATTCTGTTAAATTGTAATAATTTTTAATTAGCTATGTATACTGATAGTGTTAGAAAGTTGTAAAAAATACTATCAATAAAAAATTAATTTAGATATTATTATTATTATTATTTAGATAGTACATAGTTCAAGATTATGTAAAAAATGTGTAAATAATTCAGTAGTTTTACCTAGTCTACTATATGTCGTGATTTGGAATAAAAGTTTTATATGTATTCTAAGATTGTGTCTATATTTGTTAAAAAAATTGTAAAAATTTGTACCTATGTAATTTCTTGTAAGTAGGCACATAGTCTTATTACTTGCTAAAATGCGTAATCTAAATTTTTATATACTCTGTACCTATTACCTATACTATATGTGCTATGTGTGTTGTTTAAGTGTAATCAATGGATTCAAACAACTCACTTAACAATCTATTAAAAAGTAATAAATCAAAGTGCCGAGCCCCAACTACCTAATATACCTACTATACCTTATAGTACACTTTTATATAGTATGTATCTAGTGTGTATTGTATGTATTGTCTGTGTAATAGTGTAATGGATAGCTTGTTAGTATAAATAATTTATTAAGTAATAGCTCGAGTGTATCAAGAAGTGTCTATTTTTATTGTAGATAAGACCATGACCGCCAAGAAGTCAACTAAATTAATACTTTTAATACGACAAGATACTTATAATCTACTACATAGTACTAGTAGTAATACTAGTTCAAATAAAAAAAATGAATAATATTTACTATTTATCCTTAACATTGACTCTAATTCATTTAAAGATACGGTTGTCATTAACCTAACCATTGTCTCTTTATTCACATTTACCTATAATATACCATAGACTATAATACAGATACTTATGTACCAAACCAACTGATATTTTTGAGAAAACACTTTATCATCATCCGATAATAAATTATCTAGTTGACTCTTATTACTCTGACTCTCTCGGCCTTTTTACATTAAGTAAGTACCTATTACTACATGTACATAGATAATAGATAGGTACTTACTATTGGACAAAATAAAGACTTTTTTTTCTTAAAATTGTCAAGAATTTCTTATACCTAAATCATGTCAGAATGTTCAATAAGTTGTAAAATAAAATATGATAGATAAATGTAATCGTATCAAAATCATAAGCAAATTATGTATATAATAACTAGTAACCTCAAACACAAACCTACTCTACACTACAGTGGGAACTAAATTTCTTATTAATAATGTCAATTTTTGACCAATTTTTTTAAAAATTGACCCTGAATTTGATTTAAAAAAATAATAGCTAGTATAATTAGTTCTTTAATATTGGTCAAATTAATGTAATAAGACAGTCTTATCCTTAGTACAGCTTACCTTAATATATAAGTTTTTTCCTGTGTGCTTAAAATGACCAAAATTTGTTTGTATAAGTCAAATGACATAGTAAAAATTTCGTAAAAATATTTTTAATCAGCTGAAATGTCCTATATTAATCTATATTAGGTTATGTTCAAAGGACTAGGTCAATCTTCCATTCATTTTACCCACAAAATCAGGCCATTAAAATGACTGATTAGGTGTTTTCTTACCCGATTTTCGAAAAGTGTATTAGTACCACTTACAGATACTTTATTTAAGCAGTAGATAGATGTGTAAGAAAAAGATCAATTTATTAGCAAAGTCAAAGTCAAGGATAAAGGAAAGGGAAAGTATATACAAGATTTAGATAAATGAGTCAGTTATCTAAATCTAGTATATTTCTCGAGATCTGGCTGGAGATTTGCTTGCTTGCAAGTAAGTATTTTGCCATAAGGATAAGGTATAAAGGATTTTTGGTAATTTTTTTCCCATTTCAAAACAAGTGGAGAATCATTTATTATTATTTTTGTGCATAAGAAAAGCACATGCTGTTCTTTGGTTCACCTTTTTGACTAGACAGGGCTATTAATCACACTGGGAAATAACCCTTTAAATACATCATTATACTCATCATCAGAGTCTCTCAGTCATTTGCATCAACACAAATAATTGAATAAATTCCATCAAAAGTTCAACACTCTTGACCTAGAAATGTAAATACTAAAAAAATTCAAGGTTTCACAACCGATTTTTATAAATTTGACCAAAATTTTTATTAAAAAATTCAAATTAAAGTTTAGCCTATTAAGTTTCCTACGCATAATTTCAATTTTGAAAACAAAATTCCAAATCTCTTATACCTACCTATCTCGATTACTTTTTGAATT
>JAQIXA010001984.1:0-20522 GCA_034699045.1 Nanhermannia cf. coronata Gr-Ori-00579 | reverse complement strand
ATGTCACTGAGCATCAAACAAGAATGTACTTTCTTATTCAGCAAAGACAATAAAGATAATAATAATAATAATAATAAGTCTTGATTGTCAAGAATTAAAAATTCATTTTATTAGTCTTGAAATAACTGGTCCAATAATACTTACTTGTATTGTAATTGTACGTAGTGTTTTTAAGTGATTTGATTGCTAAATAAAATTACAATATCAAACAATAGTATTTTTTTTTCCTAAACCAAGTTATATAATACCTACTTATTATTGTAAACCAAGTTAATACCTACTTATTATTAGTGTAAGTACTAACTGAAACTACTTGTAGAATCCACAAAATGCATTAAAACAAAAAAACTTATTATTCTAAAGTAGACCCAAGGCTCTTTAAAGCTGAACAATTCCACATATTTCAAATATTTTCCAAACATTATAATAAGCTAATGAACAATAGGTTTTTGTCTTTCAATCGTTTGCATGAATCTGTGGAATTTATTTCTAAACATGAAAAATTTAATGGAAAGTCAGAATCAGAATCAGAATGAACAATTATAAGTAAATTATAAATTGTTATATTTTGTCATATCAATATCGATTGATTGAAAATATCTCAAATAGGTAGCTCAAATATCATCTGAAATCTGAATCAGTCAATGCAACGATTTAAGAATTTTAAAAGTTAGGCAGACGATCAAACCATATATATCAGTAATGTCACGTTTTTTTCCAGAAAAGCTTGTGATATGATTACCTACCTTGTTTTGTGTAAAAAAAACCTTTTTACATATAAGGCTATTATATTTTTGGTATGAAAAATTTTGGCATCTGTAAAAAACTTAAATATTATGTAAGTATACCAAAATTAACTAGTTGGTACTACTACTAGATATTTGATTTTGGTTTGACATTGATTTGATTGAACCACTTATTCTTCTCTCTTTTTTTTTCTTAAATTTTTTTTGCATTTCATACAAATTGGAAACAACTCTTCAGTACCTAGTCTACCTACCTATAATAGTAGTATTATGTATAATGATAATAATATGCAAATTATTTTGTCTAACGGATTTATTCAGGACAATCAGCTTGTTTTGTACTTTTAAATAATAATATGGTATGTAATAGTAATAAGTAATAGTATAAGTGATTGAGTTCAATTCAATTGAATTCAAATTCAAATAGAAAGAAAGAATGTGTTAAATGTTAAGTAATCGTAACACTATTATATGTAGTAGTTGCTTTATATTTCATGCATAGTATAGAGTATAGATACATACTACATACTTTATGTTTACAATATTCTAGCTAGTTTATTTGGTCAAAAACTTAAAATATTCAATTTCAATATTCATAAAAGTATAACTTAAATTTGAATGGCATAATACCCCACAGACTGTGGGCCACAGTACAGAGTATAAGTTCTAGTTTATACTCTATACCTCTCTATACTCTATACATACTACTATGTATATTGTAAACTTTGAATTGGAAAATTCGAAAAAAAACTGCCCAATCTTATTGTTAACAATTAAAAATATAGTTAGATGAATTACCTAGCTCATAGGCTTATTAACTTGATGACTACTGGCATGCATAACTTCAAGTTTCATAAACTTGAGAATGAGAACTTTTTATTTTATCCTATTTTGCTACATCATTAGTCATTAGTACATTAGTATTAGATTAGATAGAGCTTATTTAGGGTAGGCATAGGCAGTACTTATTACGTAAGTATTGCCTACTGAGGATGAGATAAACTGTAACGTAATGTAATAAGTAATAGGTACTCGTATTAGTAGTATAGTTACTAGTTAAGAATTAAAATATTTTTTAAAAGATTAGTAGTTAAATTAGAATTAATAATCCCTAATATTAATATTTAAGCAGGAAATGAGATATCCTTATCATTATCATTATCATAACCATAAGTTCCTTTATTAACTTATTGCAGTTTCAATACCTACATACGGAGTACTCCGTAATACATAACCTATTATAATCATACATTGATTAATTATCCATAAAATTGATTAATTAAAATTAATTATTGATTAAGCTCACGATCATTCAGTAAAAATAGCAGTTGAAGTTGAGAAATATTTATTAATCCCGTCATCCCAATAAATACTTTGACTTTGAAGGTACTCGTCGTACTATCATAGTCTAGTCTAGAACTAGTATTTAAGTAATTACTACAAATTATCTGTACTTGTTCGTGTTCTTTGACCATGTACCTACTCGTATCGTAAATATGTATTCGTATTCAATATTACTTGAGCATTTTGGATTAGTTAAGAAATCTCTTATAATATATCAGTCCCTGCTTCCCTGCTACTGATCCAGTAAGTTATCAGAAAAGTTATAATCTCTGTATGTATAACTATTCAACTAACTATCTGTAGTATGAATAAAAATCTCTTATAGCCGATACTGATAAGGGTAATAGGTATATAGAAGATTTCATATGTATACGTATGCCCAAATCTCAAATCAAATTTTATTACTAGAATATAAGAACCATCATCAGAATATCAATTCAATGCAATGTCCTAAAAATGTCTTTTCATACATATCTCTCTTATATAGTGTAGATATGTACTGGTATAACCTAAAACCTATAGGTTATGAACTTATTTATGAGTAATACTTGTTTAATTTCTCCATAATAATATGTAGGGTACTATATATCAGTACATATATACGTAGTAGTTACAAGCAAAGCAAACGATAAGAATTGGCAACAAGTTAACAAGTGATTGAGTAGGCTGGGTAATAAAATTATTATAATAAAATTATTCAAGTAAAAAATAGTGATGTCCAGAGCTTCTCATCGATTACAAGTTGTGTCCTCTCACCTGCGGTCAGCAGCGACCACAAATGTAAGTACTTAAAAAAATTGCAAAAATATTTTTACATTAATAAGTATACCTAATACCTACCTATAGGGGAAAAAGGCTATCTATTCTCTGTCTGCAACGTCTTAAAATCAAATCCTAAAATCATAGGACTTCTCTATCTATTTGTAATAGGTATAAAGTATAATGGTTTTTTCAATTAGGAAATTTGAAGTATTGTATTTGAACTTACTATTAGAATTTTTACAATTACTTATCTTATAGGTAGGTAAGATAGCTATAGTTAGTTATTTTAAATTTTGGTTATTTTGCCATTAAATTTTATGTATTCTGCAATGCCTCAAATTGAACTATTATAAAGGCTACTTTAAAGTTCATTTATGCAATAAAAATTGCATAAATTCTAAATTACTATCTGCAATGATGGAGTATTGAAAGTACACAAATTAAGTAGGTACTAACAATAAGTACCTATTACCTATAAAGTAGACAGGGCATGGACTATAAAATGCATATAGGTAGGTAATACGGAGTATTATGAATACTTAAGTTTAGTTCGATTCAAATTCAAACAGAATAGATAGTTAATTTTTTAGCTACCTATTCTAAGAGGTATAGTACTCGTAATTCTATTCATACATTTCAGTTTCATTTCAGCATACACCATAATTTATACGAGTACCTAGCTAAGGCCTAAGGTTTATGTAAATAATTTGTACAGTCGTCCAAGTCTCCAAACTCTAAACCCAAACCCGAACTCTCATCATGAAATCCCAATATTTTTATTGTCATTGTCAAGGCATACTCGTACTCGTAGATTTACTTTATACGAATATCTATGTATATGGTAGGTTCTTATTCTTATGTAAGGTTGAAATTTCATAAATCATAAGTACAGATACCTAACTAATTTTATGTCCTATGATTCTCTTGTATAAATAAAATGAACAATTATGCATATCAAAGAACTAGTAGGTTTTTAAATTTCAAATCGTTTTAATTTGAGTTTCACATACCATTTAGATACGAGAATCGCATATTGAAATTGAATTTGAATTACTTATAGACTAGGTATACTGTAGTTATATTTGATAGGTTAGTTTTTAATTTTAATAGTTACATAGGTAAATATAAATTTAATTGTTTGAATTTTGCACACACTATAGTAGAAAGCCCCTTTTTAACTCTTTTTACGACCTTTTTACATCTTTAAGATTAGTATTATACTGATTGCTTACATTGCACTAACATAAACGTACAAGGCATCACCAAATAAAATAGATAGTTTCATATAAATGCTAGGTAGCCTATGAATTGAAATTAATAATTTTTAAAACAGCTAAGCTACCTACCTACTACATTTTTTACTGGTCTGGTAAATCATAAATAGTTTGGCATTTTACATTTTTATAGCTTATAAGACTCATACTGTTTTTTTAATAGTTAACCCTCTTTAAAAAATAAATTATACATTAGGTATGGTAAGAGTATGTGCATGTTTGGTTTGGTTTGTGCGTAAATATTTGATAAGGGTATATAATATACTCTACCTTACCTATATGCAGGTAAAAATTAAAGTGCAATAATATGATACCTTCGTAAACTTGTAAACTTAATCTATACACTATAAGCATCCTTTCTAAATTCTAAATTAGAAATTCTAATAGAATAAAACAAAATATTTTTATTTTTCAATGAAATAACACTAACAATTAAACACTGATTAATAAAATGCCATTGTGAAAGCTTGAACTATCGAAAATTGTAATGAAACTCGAGCAGCCCAAAACCAAAATCCAAAATGCATTTTATAAAGAATATCAAAATACAGATACCTATTCAAAGCAAAGATCAAAATGCAGGCTTGGTTGATATTATACGAGTGTATCAAGAACAAAAAAGAAAAAAATTTATAAAATCGAATTTTTGCTAAATAATAGGTAGGTACTTAATAGGCTATTTTCTTACTTATCGGGCCCTAAATAGTATAGGTACCTAAATACCTATGTAGGTACCTATATATCTTACACTACACTAAGGCACCTACTAAAGATAAGCATAGACTAGAAAACTTCTGCTGAAATTCAACAGACAAATATATAGGGTTGTATATCTCTTTTTTATTCATTTTATATTCAATGATCGTAAATAATCAATGACAATTGTGTATGTGAAGTGCGAGCTAATTCTATAATTACTCATATATGTACCTATATTTACTTTTTTTATAATGTAAAATGTAGGCACCTACATGTTGGAATTGGAATGTACCTACTACTAGATATAAAATTTTATGATTATTTTCTTGAGATTGCATTTTGTTTAAAATCACAAACTAGCAAATTACAAGATGAATAAATGGTAAAAAAGATGATCTGGCAAATATAAAACATATAATAATATATTTAAGTACCTCATAATAATTTGTCCTCAATTTTACAGAAGCTATTCACTCACACTCATATTAGTTAGTTCCCACGTTTATAGTTTAAGATTAGTAATTATTTAAAAATTTAATAATTGTACATGCTAACTTTCCTTTTCGAACATATCTCATCTCAGGATCAGTATTATATTGGTAATACGCTATCTGATTAGAAATCAAAAGGGATTTATTGATATTTTGTAAATATATTTTGTAATCATACAATTAACGCCCGAGATAAAGTTAGAATCTATTTATTTATGTATTTTAAAGTGATTCTTTGAATTTGTTTGAAATATTATTTGGTTTCGAAAAAAATAAGAGTACAAAAAAGTTTGGGGAAAAATGGCATATAGTTGGATTCTAATTTCTCTCCTTGTATTCATCAATAAACCTCAATCGAAATCATCCTCAATTCCATCCTCAATTAGTGCGGAGGTCAGTCTTGACTCTTTTGCTTTTGTGTTATTTATTAGTACAAAATAATTCATATTTAATGGTCCATTTATCTCAATAATAATAAAAATAATCATCTTTTATATAAAAAATGTAAAAGCAAACCAAGGCCAAATCATAGGTCGGGGATTTTTTTTACTGTAACTATTCTAAACTATCAGTAAATATTAATGTGCTATAATACTCTGTAGGTATACATATCTACCAGAGCCTACAAGCTTTAATTATTATATAATAATAATAATTGATCTTTATGTTGACGAAAAAGGGTTATTAATGTCCGCTAAATGGGTTGTCTGTATAAGAATGGAATTAAGATTAAGATTATTAATAACGACTAAACTTGGCACTCTAAATATAATTCTATCAGAGAAAATTATCAGCAGTCTCCGAAAAACCTTTAGGCCTCAATTTTACTAAAAATTGAGTCGTTTTTAAAACAGAAGTAGAGTAAATGAATAGATCACACAGATACTTTACTGGTAGTGTACAGAATAGTGATATGTATGAGTTATACTTTTGAGGATTCTTTGTCGGAAAAATTGTTAAAATTACTTTTAAAACATTATATAAATGAGTACATAATTCATACTTTTTCAAGTCAAACTCTAAATACAGATTACTATAAATCTTTTTTTGTGTTCAATTACATAGCAAATGGAGAATCCTAATCCTTTAACATCTCATATATTGGATACTGCACAAGGAATTCCAGCCTACAACTTGAATACAAAGTTATATAAATGGGAAAATGAGGCTTGGCGACTTGTTGCTAATGTGTAAGTTAGGGTAGAGCTGACAATAAATCTAAACTTCAAAAATTATTTTTCTAAATGTTTATGTATAATCTAGAGAAACTAATGAAGATGGTCGACTTCCACAACGAGTTATTGGTGGTAAGGACTGGACAGTTGGAAGATACAAGATTTACTTTGACACCAAGAATTACTTTGCAAGATTTAATATGAAAACATTCTACCCTTATGTCGAAATTGTGTTTGAGATCGAGAAACCTTCGGAACACTATCATGTTCCTCTAATTCTCTCACCTTATGGATACTCTACTTATCGTGGAAGTTAAATTTTACAAAATGACTACTTATGAAGTTTAAGAGATTCTTTTACAATAATTATGAAAATTACTTTTTATTGAGTTAACATCTCTTTCAGAGTTTCAATTTCAATCGTAGTAAAATATTAAATTACTAACCTTTAAGGTACAATAGCTTAAATCAATTATTCAATTCAATAATATGGTATTTGCACAATATAAAATAAATATACATAATATTAGATTAGTATAAAAGTTTAATTGGATCATAATAAGAATTGTTCTAGTTCTAATATATAAAGAGGTAGTCTTAATAAATTTAAATTTAAAATGCGTTTTATTTTATGATACACACATATTATCCTATTGTAAAAAAAAATTACATAGTACCTACCTATATGATTAATTGTTTTAGAAAAGAATATAAAAAGGCTTACCTAACTTATTAATAAATTTTTAAATAGGTTTTACTTTTGCTTTTTTAAGGTAAGAAACTTTAACTTTTTATAATAAAAATAAAAAATATTTAGGACCTAAACTGGAGAACAGATGTTTTACAAGTAATAATATAATATCTTCAAAAGGATTAGATTAAAATTGGGTAAAGATTCAAAAATGCAAATTTGATCTTAATAATGAATTTGGTTATACAGATACATTAATAAGGGTATTAAGTTCTTGAATCAAAGAACTGGTTCTCAGCTCTTTTTCAAAAAAGATCACAAAATATCATAATTTCCCATGCCTTTTCTTGTTTATGCCTATTTATTTTATTATTTATACAGTTATATATAAAGTCTTTAATTTTTGATTTCAAACTGAGCATTAGATAGGAGTTAGTCGAATATTAGAATGAAATTGAAAATGACTATGACTATGAAAATATGCGCGTATTACTTAAATTATAATAATTTTACTTACAAACAAAGCATAATTTATTTCTTCGCAGCATCCGATCCAGTTCCTTGATTAAATTTTGAAAGAAATGCTTCGCGACGACTTCGTAGAATTGAAGCTTCAGTTTCTTCTCCAAGGCCTTAAAAATTACAAATATATAAATAGGTATACATAATTATTATGTACGTATCAGTATACTATCACTGACTACGAAAATTTTTAAAATTTAGTTCGACACCACTACCTAAACAGATACTTAAAAAAATATTTGTCAACTTACTCATCCGAATTCCCTCTTGTATCATTTCTTCTTCAGTTAAAGTTACCTCGGCTCCAAGTCTATTGCCTTGACCTTCAAACACTGCAGTTTCCGTTATGTAATTTCCACCTGGACCTAAAAAGTTCATTAATTAATATTCTTGATTTATCTTTATAACTGAGGGGATAAGTTCCTTTTATTCATACCAATCTTTAAGTTTGCCCAAAGTTTATCTCCTGTGCAGCTGGGAAGATTTCCGAACACAACAAATATTGTATAACCTATTTAATATTAAGTATCAGATAAATATTAGGTATTAAGTATTAGGTAAATAATTATATTTTACCATCCAATTGCATCGATTTCATTAACTGGTCAAAATGATCCTTCTTTATTAAATCAGGTTTCTTCAAGGCAGAATTCAAATTAATCCATTGTTCCCCGAAACGTCTAATAGAAAACCAATGATCATCTGAATGGAAAATAAAGAGTCGCTCCTCACTGAAAATATTTTAAAAAATAAAGGAATTACTAATTTATAGTTATAAATAAAATAGGTAATATGTAATAGTATAGTATAAAATTAATATAAATAAACATACTGAGGCATGGCATTGGCAACTACTGATCTAGAATCGTCCGATTTCAACGAAATTAAATCGAGATTTAAATTTTTAAGTGCTTGTGTTAAAACTTGTATACTAAAGTAACCAGAATCATCATAATTTGCTGAAGGTTTCTAAAATGAAGTAAAAATGCACAAATCATATTATAATTACAAATAGATATATTATTCATGTGTTCTTACTTTTAAGTAGTCTTTATACTCTTGAGTGTCTAAAATTCAAAAAAATAATGATCAGGACAAGGTCGAAAATATTAAAGAATAGAAAAAGCATATTCATAAAATCAGATCTGAAAACTCGGATTTTGGCCTTACTTTCTCAAGTAAATATTTATAGAGATTCAGAGAATTTGGTATTTTAGATGAATTGTATGAATAGGCTTATACTAGTACAGCTACTTGTTTAATTAACTTACCAGTACCACCAAGAGCCATTTGCTCTCGTTCCAAGTCATCCAACTTTTTCGCAATATCAGACAGGTCAACGGCATTGAACACTTCACCCTGTAGTGCGTTATTTAAAGCATGTTGTCCACACAAACTACCATCTTGCTAAATATAAAAAAATGAATCATCAGTTATTTATAAGTATAAGTTTCGTATAGGTATTATGATTATGAATTAGATTATAATGGTACATGTCCATTCTCTTAAAATTTGAAGTTAAAGTCAACTCTGAAAAACCTAAATTTGACCTCAGCACTCTACAAGACAAACATCTAACTAATTACTTAGAGATTAAGGCCAATATATGGTTTATCAGAGCTAAATTACCTACCATACACGTACGATATATTATAATATGTTTTTTATACAGAATGAATGAAATCTAGTCAATGTCAATCATCTTTATAATATAATTTACAATTAGACCAAAGTAGTTAAAAATCTCATACCTTTTCAAAATAAATGCTCTTCAGGGCTTGGTCAAATGTCGTCATTTTTGCTCCAGCTTTATCTGAATCTGCCATGTCAAATTAGGACAATAATTAAAGCAAAAAATAAAAATGACAAAAAAACACAACACCTTGGCTTGTACTAGTTGTAGTTGTACTACTTTGTACACAATTTTAGAATAATTAAAATGTACGTACAACACGTAAGATTATACTTATAAGGGTCTAAATTGTGGCCAACATGGACAAGATAAGGACCACAATTGACAAATTGACGAAAATGGCCAAAAAAAAGTCTCAAAAATTATCAAAATTGTGACAAATAAAAAATAAAAATTGGCATGATTTTCGGTTTTTTTACTACTTTTTCTTTTTTCTTTTGTCGGTATTTTTGCGTAGGAAAAAATTTAAAGATATCGCAAATAGTAGTAGACAGAGACAAAAATTGATAAAAAAGTATAATAAAATTATTATTTTTGATTTGACCAAAATTGTGATTTAAACTAAAGTAGGTACTTTTAGTTAAAAAGTTAAGGACAGTGGTTAGGTCATTTATAGGTAACCATTGTCATTGTCATGTAATCTTAGGTAAGAGGGCTTTCGCAATTACCTACTTGAGATTAGGAACCTTATCGTCACTTGTGTAACCTGGACCTGGATTTTGGTTTTGGATCAAAGTCTCTCATTTAAAAAGTAAAGGTATGTAATTTTTAATTGCAAATTATAATTAAAAGTATAATTATAATTAGGTGTAATTTAAGAAATAGATTATGAATATGAAATGAACCTGTATATACATTAGACATTTAATAATGTAATTTGTAACACCAGAAATATTTTGTCAAACTATGTATGTTAATGTAAAATGCTTAAGTACTCATTTATTCGATTTCATTTATATTTTAGTTTTAGATTCAGGACTGAAAAATCAGAATTTGGATCTTATTACTTATTCTTATATCTATATGTGTATTTACTTGTAGTAGAGTTGGAGCCAAACTCTGGTTTTTCAGAGTTAAATTATGTATGTCATGTCATGTCATGTCATATCATAGATCATCGATTAAGTTAGGTAATATTTGTATTGTTATGATCTAATATACGAACGGTCGAGATCTACTAGATATAGGTAATTTTAATAATAAAGATAAGATAAATAACTATGTATAATATAATGTAGATTGTAGACAGGACAGATAACTACAAAAAGAGCAGGCCATATAATTTTTTAAAATTATTTTATAGGTCTTTATTATTCTGTTTCTGTACTATTATTGTTAAACAACAACTAAACTGCAGGAGGTGTTTTTTTTAAATGTTTGTATTAAATTATGTAAAGAAAGTGTAATGTAGAAATAATATATCAAAAAATAATCATCCTATCATCATCGTTGCATTGTTATCAAATTCAATATATGATTAGTGATTTTTATCTGTATCTGTATATATATGGTAGGTACCTATTACTGGCTATTACCTAGATCATAATGATGAGAGACTTTTTATCAGTTCTGTTTCTGTTCTGATAAGCTAGTTTTTGTCACCACTTTTACTTTTAAGTTTTTGTAGATGAAATTGAGACTAAAATTGATTTTTTTAAAGCTAAAAATGAAAAGATGATCGAAAAAAAATCAATATATTGACTTGATAATGATTTAATGATAATGATGATAAATAAGTTTTTAAGTTTTCTGTATTAAAATTTTCTTACCACATAAATATTTAGCTAGGTACTACCTAGGTACTTTAGGTAAAGTAAGTACTTTATTTTATTGGTTGTTTGTAGTTGTAGTAGTTGGTAGAAATTAGAAATGGATATTTATTATCTCTTATATTTATGTAGGATAAGCAGGTATAATTCTAATTTTTAAACATTTCTTTATTATTCTAATTCTAATCTTGATAATCTTAAGCTAAGTAATAATCAGGGTCAGGGTGCCTACTGCTACTGCCTTACTGACACAAACATTTATTTCTTAAACTTTTTCATCGGTATTTACTTTTTTCTTGTTTACATTCGTTTTATATGACTATATAAATGTATTTACTTTACTTACTGTCCTAAATATTTTTTCATTTATTTTATTTTTAATTCTCTTTATAAAGCCATCCTTTGTATTCCTGTGTGCTTCTGAATGAGTGAGGGGAAATATCGTTGGAATTTTTTGAGGCAGGCACTACTTACAAAAACCCTTCCAAAACCTAGTGAAAGCATTTACTCTAAAAGAAGATTCCGATTGTACGATTTCTTTGAACTCTCCGACTTGGGCACTTCACTCAAAATTCAAATTAAAGTCACTGAATCTTCCTCCGATCAAAACGATAACAATAATTTTGAGATTGAGTTGGAACATACGAGCTTAATTAATAATCATTTAGATTTTCGGTCATTAAATCAATTCGATAGAACTGGAAGACTCTGCATTTGGCCTTCAGAACAAATCTTAACTTATTGGGTTTTAAAAAATTTACATTTTTTCCAAGATAAATCAATATTAGAAATTGGTGGAGGTTTTCATTGTATTGGAGCGCTTGCTGCAGCTAAATTTGGGAAAGGTAGTACTAAATGTTTAGTTAAATCTTTTAATACATCTAATTGGGAATTTTTTTTGATTAATTAATGTGATAATTTATATAACCATACCTTAAGGAACTTTGGCTACTTACCAATTAACCATTAACTATAATTAATCTTAAGGTAATATTTTACAACTAACGATAAATACTAATACTTACATATATACCCTAGGTAGCTTAATTAACTAATCTAATGAGTTAACTCTAATTCTATTTCTAAAATTACTTACTCAAAACATACATTTTTTGAAAATTAATTGAGTTAATAGCAATGATTCTACTATTTTGTCATTCATTCATTTTTTTTTTGTACATACCTACCTAATTACTAATCCTTATACTTATGCTTATAGCATACATAGTTTTAACATGAATAATTTCTGCTTAAAATAATTCAGTTTGACTCACAAGCTTATATTTTTTTTCTATTTTCAACCGATGAACGCTGAAGCATTCAGTATTCATGCTATCCAATTATTAAAATAATTGTCTACAAATTATTATAGGCATAAGTAGGTATGCAAAGAAGATTATTTTTAGCTGTTTAATTAACAACATCCTTAACACACTTTACTTACTACCCTTATGGAATGACCTTTTGATTTAATTAAGCTCTGAAAGCCTTAGCCAAATTTTGATCTTAAATCTCAACCTATAATGTAATTGTGTGTCAAAATTAGGTAGTAGAATTGAGTGCATTGAATGAATATTAATGCATTAATTTAAATGATTAGTTTATTATTATTATACTTATATATTTATTGTATTATTACTACGCCTAACCGAAATTTACTAAAGTATTAAAAATTTATTTTTGTTTATTACAGCCAAGCAAGTTGTGTTAACTGATGGTGATCAAGAGAACTGTTTTGAGTTAGACCGAACCCTAATTAAAAATACTCCACTGAATTCAGAAAATATTTCTGTGTCTCTACTTCGTTGGGATAATTTTGAGAAGTCTGCTCCACTTTTACAAGATTCCAAATTTGATTATATTTTTTGTGCAGACATAATATACAATTTTAATTCAACATCATTTCAACTACTTATTGAAACTCTTGAAAAGCTTTTAAAGCCAAGAACTGGAAAGTGCATTTTATTCAACCCTTCACGTGAGTTGAATCTTTCAAAATTCCTCTCGCTTGTTCGTGATTCTGGTCATTTTAAGATTGTTGAGGTAACCGAGCATTACGATCCGTATATTAGTAAGATTGTGGAGAAGCTGAAAAGAGCAGAAGAGGAAAGCTCTTCATCATCATTCAATCCAGATTCTCATTATCCTCTAAAAGTTGTATTTGAAAAGCTTTAAAAAATATTATATTCTAACAAAATAAGGAGAAAGTAAGGAAGTAATGGCTTCGTACTGGAAATCCATCGACAAAAAGTATTGTGATACTTGCAAGTAAGTATAAGTATACATTTTTATTTTCGTTTTCTTTAAATATTTTTTATTTAATTCTTTTTAATTCATTCCTTATTTCCTAATAAGGTGCTGGATCACAGACAATAGAAGTGTAAGTGTGAAGAATAAATAATTCAAATCTAAAGCCTAAAGGAAAGCCAAATGACTGAGCAAAGCTTTTTATATCTACTTTACTACTTTTTTTCTCACTTCTTTTTTATCTATCAAGTAGGGTACTCGAGTAGAGTTTTATTTTCTTTACAAATTCTTATTTAATTCTTCTTAATTCATTCTTATATTATATACCTATAAGGTTTTTTTTACCTACCTATATTTATAGAGAAAAGATATTAAGCATTTTTTTCAAATAGGTATATTATACCTATCTATTTAATGCTTTACTTTTTTAAATACCTAATAAAATCGAACACTTGCTAGTATTTAGTATTTACTAGACTGTGCTATATTATAATTATAATTACATACTATGCTTTATATGTTTATAACTGTATTTTTTGTTTTATATTTATGTAGAGCGTCGAATTTCATGAGAGTGGCAGAAAACATCAAGCAAATGTACAAATTCGGTTGAGGGATATTCAAAAGAAAGCAAGAGAAGATAATAAACACGATAGAAAGTTTGACTATGAGCTTCGTAAGATTGAAAAGGTTATATTCTCACGCTCTTTAAGCTTCCTTTCTATGTTTGTATTACAAGTATTAAGTATTTACTTAAAGTCTTTCTTTTTTCTTTGAATTTCACTTGTATATAGGCAGCCCAGGCCTGTTATTATAAGGATAAAGCAGACAACCCAGATTTTACACTTCAAGTCCAAAATTATATTGAATCACAAAACCCTGAGACATTGACAAACCCTAGTGCTGCTTTACAAAGAGAAAAGAAACCCGCTGATGTCGATTCCTCAGTAGCTGAAGAGGCAAGAATCCTTCATCGAAGTGAAGCAAAGAAAAGTAAAAGAGAAATTAATGTCCCTAAAGTTGAAGCAAGATCTTATAATTCAAAGGGTGGATGGTCATCCAATCTAAATTCTGGGTATTTTATTTATAAATTTTCTAATCCTTATGTATCAAATAGATAGATTGAGCATTCTTAGCTCAGTTTAGCATCGATATATTAGTATTATAATTCAAAAGAATAAGCTTTTTGATTATAAAGAAAGGAGAAAGTTTTCAATATCAAACTTTTATTATCATTGTCCAAATGATGCTTAAATGAAAAAGCACTTTTAGAATATTTCTCCAATATCTTTATCTTTTGTATTGATATTTGATAAAAAGATCTATTATCTAACTACCTAACCTACTTTACTCATGTTCCTATTAGTATCAGTGTATTCTCCTAGATACTTATTTAAGTTATGTTTAATATCCGTTATAAGAGCTATTAAAATTCTAATAGAAAAGAACTCTCGAAGAGATATTATTAATCTTTCTTTATGCTTTCTCAAGATATGCATTTTTTTGAAATTACAGTGTTGCAGTAGATTTGGAGCTGCCAAAGTCAAAAGCAATAATAAAGCCAATCGAAAAAATAGAGAAAATGAATGACTCAGAAACGAAAAGATCTTTTAAAATGACTTTCACCGAAAAGACAATTTCATCTTCATTTAGTGGTGGTGTTGGTGAAAGCAGCAGTACATTATCCTCATTCACTAAAAATGAACCGAAAACTGAGGAAGTTGCATTCAAAAAGCGGAAATTCTCTTCTAAATCAAATTCTCGTAAAGAAATAAATGATGAGGAATATTAACAAAATCTCGACGACTACGACGACAGAAAGAGAACCCGAAGTGAAGAAGTAAATAGACCCAATTTACATCTCCTCCCTTTTTATTCAACCTCCAAACCTTCACCACCATCATCATCATTTCGTTACTTTACTAATGACAGCAAATTCGTTCGAGTAAATATTCATTTTATTATATCTTGTGTTATGTAAATATCTATCTTTATGTAAAACCTTATTTAAACTATATCCATCCATATATTATATACACATATATTTCATAAAATATAATATTTATTGTTTATAATATGAGTACTACGACTGAACTTAATTAAAATTTATCGTTTGTGCATTCAATTCGCTCTCAATTCTCCTCAAAATTTTTGACTACATAATAATGATTATGACAAGGTTCCTATTCTACTCGTACCTATTCTTTGATTTTGTGAATGATTATTTTGTTACATATAGGAATACGAATGAACATACAGTATAGAATTCAGAATGAGAATAATACGTCATGAGTAAAATCTCAATTAATATCAAATTAAAATTAATATAATGAAATATTTAATAATGCAAAGGTCTGTCTGGTTGTAGTTTAGTAATCGACAATGTTTATAAAATGATTCGTGAAATCAAAGTAGGTAGTACTACGAATACGAGTAGTAGGTCTACATATAGGTGAAAGTTATACGAGTTTTTGAGGTTTTTGTGGACGATCAAGAAACTTTGTATGACTTCTCTACTTAACAACTCTATTTGAAATTCGAACTGAGAACTTGTGTATGCATGCTAATTGTGCATATAAAAAGTAAGTTTAGAAAAGTAGATGATGATATTTAAGCGAAATTCTGAATTTTGATAAATGTTGATTTGTTGCTTGGGTTTGTAGGGCGGGCCAGCCATGGCACATCATTATATATAATAGTAGGAGGAGATTCAGTTTCTATTCAACACAGATACGAGTATAGGTACTGTTAGATAGAAAAAGTATTGATTATAGAATTGAGGATTTCATCAAAAAAAAACGATGAAAATAGGCGACAAGAAATGTCTAACCAGAACCAAAGTCAAATCCCCCTATTTTTAAAAGTATTTTTACCATGTAGCAATTGTAAAGAGAAACGATCAGCCAACAATAGCTTGAAAAAGTAATAGGTATAGGGTACTTATACTTATAGGTACTATTGCATAGTACATACACGTATAAGTCAGTACTTACATATTATATGTATTAAGTACTTATATATATTACTACATGAATGGAATTGAATACATGGAATGGTGCATTGTTGATAACTTGGAGCTTAAGATTTTTTTTTTAAATCCTAAAATCATACCTAGGTATTAGGATATAAGTCCTGAGAAAGTGATTTTGATCGAGACAAGTCATTTCGACCCTCATAGGGATCAGCAATACTTAATACCTAGGAAGGGTACGTGTGTACTTTATTAAGGACATGTAGACCTACAACTCGTATATACTGATAGTAGTAGAACTAACATTGCAAATAGTAAATACCATAGCTTATTTATGTTAGCAAGTCTTTTTTGTCCTCAAAAAAGGGTTTCATATTTCTCTTTTCCTTCAAAAACATAAATAATCGTATAAAACACATTATTCCTAGTCTTTACTTTATAGTATTACTTGAGCTTAATAATAACCTTATACATATTATAATGCTTATATTATATTTCTTACTAATATACAAGCACTTTGTATTAGTATAAGTGTCAACAAGGTATATGAACTATAAATCTGTCGATCAGTATTCAGTTTACTGATATGATTATCGAGTCATATTTCATCACATCATAATCACAATCACCATAAAAAAACGATCAAAATCATTTTATAGTCTACTTCTTGACTATATTATGTTAAAAATAAGTATGAAAGAAATATGGAGACTACATATATAATTAAAGAAAGCCCTTAATATATTTATAAAATATTAAGCTATAGCATTATATTATGTTAATGAACAATACAACCTGCTCTTATTATGACAAACTTTAATTCAAGAGTTTTTTTGTTTTTTTTTTCAAGTATCTTGTAATTTTATAGTATAAATTAATCTTAATTTTTATCAAGATATGTATAGTACTAATATTCTACTAGTAGATTATTCAGAGATAAATGTTTATTACTCAACATCAGACTCAGGCTACAGACACACTAGTAATTTTTAATGTAGGTACTACATATCTGTATAAGGTACTTTATGAAATGAGTCAGTTTTTTTTGCTGGAGAAAGTCAACACTTTCTCTTATATATGTGGCCTACCTACTAATAATAATTCTCAAAAAAGTTGATTTTTATAATTGCTGTGTGCATAATTTTAGTAATTATATATGAGCCTATATATGGATGTGATGTGGTAGAGTAAGCGAAAAGGGGCTATTGATTATGTTTATTATTTACGTATGTAAGTGTAAGTGTTTATAGTATCAGTATAGACTATAGATCATCGATGACACAATGAGAAAAATTTTATATTAGCCGTATTTTTTAAATTACAAATATTAGTAGTTGAATCTTTAATACCTAATAAGAATTGCATTATTTTTGTAGATTGTAATCTTTAACTTTTGTCTCGAGAGTCTTGAAACTAAAAAGCTACCTATCTAGTAAAAAGACACAATTTATCAAGTAGTATGGTACCTACAGTTACTGTAGGTACGTACTTTATACAGTATACAGTACGTACTTTATATTATAATACATACCTAGTATAAGTTGTCTATTAAAGTAGAATAGGAAGTAGATTAGAGTTCATAAATAATAAAATAGTGATTGTGTATGATGATGATGATGATCAATAGATTTTGTAGTTTTCAAAATATACAGCAGATAGATTTTGTTTTATTGCTGAATAGGGAGTTTCAATTTCACTTTCATGCCCTAATAGTGAGATTGCAAATTACTGACTATTCTATTCTATTATACACTATCATTCCTATCATTCCTATCAGTTTCAGGATTCAGTATAAAGGTTCATCTACATCATTTTACGTACCCTACATATTATTCTATTCATTTTATAATAAACAATTAGTTTTTATAGCAGTTACCTTTTAATGAGAAAAAGTAAGTATATAAGTAGTTTAGTTATAATAATATAGAAGTTATACTGTCTAAGTTTTACTGTCTAGTTAAGTTTTACATGCTAGAGTTGCAGCTTTAAAGTATGTGTATGTACAGCTTATAAGTACCAATATATATCTACCTACCTATAGATATTATGTAGATATAGGTAGAAAATGCTGTTTATGCTAAAAAATTTTATCAAATTTCGATTTCCAAGATTCTATCAAATTATTTAATTTTATAGTTGAGAAGTTTTCAACTCGTAAGACTTTCTACTCTATTATCCCTTCCATACTTACTACTATTTATCTATTATAGTAATACATCGTAATGTATTACATACCTACAAGGAGTAGGCATGTAATACCAAGACCAATAGATAGATAAGACCCAACGAGAAGGAGAAAAAGAGTGTTCCCAAAATGTAGGGATAATTTTACTCACTGTCGCTACTCTCAGCATTTTCCCATAAGCTTTATTAAGGAGTTGTAGTATAGGATAGTGGCGGCCGGGGCGCCACAATCAGAGTTTACTAGGAGAGATAGGGCTTTCGTTGGTTACAAAACTTTTGCTGTAAAACGAAAAATGCGCTCGGTCTTGTATATCTATTGGTCTTGGTAATAGGTATTTAAATTTATTATAAGTATGTACATAGAGAATACTTTGATGTATAAGAATAACACATTTTCCAAAAATGTAATAAAATCACAATCATACTGATTGACACTTTATACTTTGTGTAATATAGTAATTTGGCTGTTGGTTTTGACAGTTTTTTTAGGTACATTATAAAAGAGCTTAAATAGGCTTTAACAGGCTTAAATATCTAGACGTTTAAAAAAGCTCTATATATAAAGTAATTTAAAAATGATGTAAGTAGGGGTATTAGTTAACATAAGTATTAAAAGCTTATTTTAACCTGTTCAAAACTTTACCAACTTATTTCATTTCTCGATCGAGCCTAGAAAGTTTATATTAAAGTTGAATTCACTGTAGACTGTAGATTCCAAGGTTTATAAAAGTAATGAGTAGTTTCTAGGTTTTTGACACTTTGGCTATACGGCTGTAGTTCTGATTGGAGAGGCTGAAAGTCGAATTCCCATTGGATGTACAAACCTTTAAAATAGATTAATATTTAAAATAAAAAAATTAAAATATTTTTTGAGAAATGTCATTTACAAGTTGCAAATACCTTTGTGGGGTACTGGGAGAGTCCTCGTCAGAACTGAATCCGCCAGAAGAACTCTCTGGGGTGGCCAGAGCTCGTCCAGAACCACTACTCCCGGCCGTGGCTGCAAAAATACTTGACCTTCGGTGACCCATTGAGACACTGACGACACTTAGAGCTCTTTTCCTAGGCCGACGATACTCTTCCTCACGTTCCTCATCCTTCAAATAAATAATTAGAATTTTTTCAAATGAATTTGATATGGTTTTTTTGTCAGAAACTGTCACAGTTTTGATTACCTCGAATGAAACAGACAATCCTTCGATGCTTGATCTTCGACGTAGTTCGGTCATAAGGTCTGAAAATTCATTTTTGAGTAGCTTAACCCGAGAACGGAGCTCGAGAGAGTCTGGTGGTTCTTCCTGAGTCATGTATTGATGGTCATCCAGTCGAGAACTGAGTGCCTGAAGCTCCTCTTGGACTATCACCAACTGTCGATGAATCTAAACGATGGACAAATTGATAATTTAACAATAAAATAAGAAATTGAAATTATTAATTTATATAGTAAGTTACCTGTCTGGTTGGTGGTTTGGACATTTCGTTAGCATGTGCATGAGACAGTCTATGTGCACGAGAAAGTCGACTTTCACCAGGGACTCTTCGAAGAGAAAGTTGCTGCGATAGAGATTCCACCTGGTCATAAATTGCCAAGTTGTTTCAATAAATGGACTATGAGATACAAAAATGTCTTACATTGGCAGCGATAGCAGAAAGAATTACGGGTCCAGCACGGGGAAGTGAGCGATGGGCTAGAACCGTCAGATGCACCTGGTATTAATAAAAGTCTTTTATTAAACTCACCCTAAGTCAATAAAATAGTTTGTAAAACAACTTTAAAAATAACTCAAAGACTTTTATTATTGAATGAAAAACAGACGTAACGAGCAGTAGTCATCAAATTACCATGAAAATAATTCAATATGTAAAAGTTTACATAGGACGGTTTTTAAGTCAAAAGAGCTTTTTTACGGAGCATGGTAAAAATTTTTTAAATGATTATTATATTCTATTAGAG